>JAUUDZ010457985.1:0-12338 GCA_032361705.1 Panulirus versicolor | reverse complement strand
TGTACACTTGCTCTCTCACACACACACACACACACACACACAATTATAGCTCTGTCTATGGTTTGTATTTCTCTTTCCCTTGTCTCCGTCAATATGCAAATCCGACTCAAGCATCAATTACAGGTGAATGGGAACGTGGCATGCCCTCTTAATTCTCAGGGGAGGAACGAGGCCACTGTATCCTTTAGCCAGAACCAGTTCTCCTTTATCGTTACACCTGAGCGAATCATAAGCTTTAATGCCTGGGGAGGGTAAGCACCTTGCACCCGATATTCCAAAAGTGGAGAGAAAAAAATTGGGAATCCCATACCTCACGATTTTCTTTTCTTTTGCCGATGACTTAAGTTCAACACCCGCTTAGGAAATGGTTCAGGCTTCGGTTATCCTAGATTTGTGACTTGCCATCGATAGCCGACGGTATTTTCAACGTTAGGTAGTTAAGCGGATCCTTCCGTATGTCTCTGGGTAACGCATTTAGCATCATACACACATTTAAGAAATAGCCAAAAGTATGAGTAAAATAAAGAAATTGATTAATAAGATTATTTTTTTTTTTTTTCACACGTTGTGTAAGACCTATAACTTCTCAAGTCACCTCGAGGCGTCACACTAGACTTTATGGGCAGCGTGGAAAACTCTAAATGCGCAAACTGACGCTTGAACTTCTATATGTAATAATAAACGCAGCAAATAAGATCGATGTTTCCCACAGCGGCTGACACGAACACAAGCCAGATCGCACGAAAGGATCCTGATGGACAGTGACCACAGGTGTGTAACGTCGTCAGCTCCATACTACCTCAGATATTTAGTTCGTACACACTCAGAAACACAGGACCACATAAGACGTCATGAGGTTGCACATCTAGACTTTATACAGTCAAAAACAGTCTCCTTATTTTGTATGGTTTTACAGAGACAGCGCAAAAAATCTAAGCATTTTAGTTTCGAAATGCAGTTAAAGTGGTATAATCATCCAAAGAATTTATTTTCTTTAAATCAATTTTAGTAAATAATGCAATGAAAACCTTTCAGGTAACTGATATGCTACGTATGCCGCATTTCCTAACACACGAAATATGCTACTAACGTCTGTATCATCAGAAATACCTTACTTGCAGCTAAATCTAAGATTAACTGAAATCATTATCACTAAAATGAAGCTGGATGAACAGTAAAGCGAACATGGGAAAGCAATGGTAAAAAAAAAAACAAAAAAAAAACAGACCTTTGCTTCGAAAAACCGACTGCCAGACTCCGCCGGTTTGAGGTAACACCGCGAGTGAAAAGTCACCTTTGGGGAAGCTGTACTAATGTCGGTTGATGAAACAGTACACACACACACACACATCAAGGAACAACCCCCGTCAAAGGAGTACGTTCTGTCCTTGCTACTGAGTGTAACGCAGCATTGGAGCTGCAGGAGGAACCCTAGATAGGGCCAAACAAGGATACCGTCACCCATTCTCTTAAGCAATTTAATTGCCAAACCCATTAACTCCAGCCGATTTGCCACATCGCATTTCAAGTAAGGCTTTCACCACCTCTCTCTCCACCAAACCACTTGCCATGACCCTCTCACTTCGCATACCTCCCCGATCAAAACACCCTACATCTGCCGCCCTAATAACAAACACGTTCAATAATCCTTCAAAGTAATCCCTCCATCTCCTCTTTACCTCATCTCTACCTGTTACCACTGCCCTAGTGACCCCTTCAACGATGCACCCATTTGTTCTCTTATTTTCCTCAAACGATTAAACGCCTTCCAAAACATTCCGTTCTTCTCTGAGAATTGCTGAAACTTGCACGTCTCAACTTTCAGATGCCCTCTTTTCAACCCCTCTCTTGACCTCCATCTCTATCCTAAGCATCTCCCAACCACTCGCGCTCCTTCCCTTTAAGTAAGACCCATACACCCTTTCTTGTCTCATTCATTAGCCATTTAACTTCGTCATTCCACCACTCACTACCCTTTCTCACCTGCCCACCTCCCAACTGAACTGGTTCTTATGTCGAGTCACTGTACACAGATATATAAACCAATTCAAGATCAGCATCTTTTTAGGAAACTTACGTCCTTGTATGGATTACTGCTCTTATACCTGGGATGGTTCTGGCTCTGCATCCTTACTTTACACAACTGAGCCAAAATCGGTCCGACTCATAAACTCTCCCAAGGAAACTTCAAAACTTGGCCCCCTTGCCTACGCCGCAATGTTGGTTCATTTTCCCCTCTTCTGTAGGTACTATTTTGGTTTACTTTTCCTGCTTGTGTCTCCATCACTAGCTAGAACACACGATACACGGCAGGCTGCAGCGTCACACGATTACTGTGTGGCCGTAGGCAACTCAAGGGAAAGCCGTTTTGATAACCGTTTCTTTCCCTATACTTCCGTGTTGTACAGGTAGGTTCGCTAAATGCTATCTGCTGGTTATGTGAGCCTGATGGGAAATGACCGGTGTAGACCCCGTTGCTCACCAACGTGAGACGAAGGGCATTCGATTACATAGAATTCGAATAGTCATTTCCCTCTTAGGGGCGATCATAGCCTACCGGTAGCGCTCCCGCAGGCTACGCAGGGTTCCTGGGTTCGATCCTGGGTGTTGGAGGATTGTATGATATATATGATGATAAAATTCCGTTCCCATTGGGTTATAAGTTTTAGTTTGCTGACAATGTGGCAACAATATTTCCTCACACCACTAGAGTCAGTATTGGTATCACGAAGTATAGAGTATGACTGGGTGTGTCCACACGACTTTTATTTGCAATGACCAGTGAAAACTCTCATTTACAAATCAGTTATCAAACGTGTCCTCTTGTTCACTTCTCTCATATTTCATATCACCCTGAGAGGAGCGCGCTGCCAATGCTGCTGTGATGAAACAGTGTGCTCTACTTGCCAACAACTTAACGGTGTTGCCACAATGCCACTTATCTTGTATCCTTATGGGAACGAACTTTTGTTACACCCAGTATATATCAACGCTAACCTAGATGTCTTCACACACGTGCCCACTCCTCTCTCCCCCCTCCCCAACGACGATGAAACACAAACAAAAGGACTGCAAGAAAAACAAACAAACAAATAATTCTATGACAATACCCACAAGTGATTCCCTAGAAAATCATGTCCAATATATGACTTTTCCTGATTTGCTTCTTATTTTTTCTTTTGTGCTTAATATTTTCGTAAAAAAAGTATTATGAATAGTACTGCAAATTTACAGCGTGGAATAGTTTCCAAATTATTACTGGGTTGCAGAGTACGTTCAAAAAGGGAACATACAGTGGTACACACACACACACACACACACACACACACACACACAAACATGAACTACAAAGGCATATGTGATAAACAGAATTATACTGGCATTTACAGACTCAAACAGACACAAATACAGACACAGTAAAAAAAACACATACAAAAAGTAACTTTACGTCATATACATATACAGACTGCAATTCAACTGAGCCTTTTTGTCAAACATATATTCTAGGCAGAAAAGACGAGCTGTTTAATGGAACATGAAATGTTTTCAGCTGGAGCAGCGAAGTGGTTCTTATTTTCAGAGGTAAAGAATAATAATCGCTCAGCGAACTAAAAACTGATCAGTGATGTTTCCTGAAATGTTAAGCGCGGAATAAAAATCCACAAGGGCTCTGACTGATTAAATTTGGACTGAAGTTAAGCAGCCTCAATGCGGTGGAAAAAAAAATCTTTTCGAAAATGATATGATAACGTGGCATTTATCTAAACCGGTCATTAGTGGCGGCAAACATATCTAATGTGGAATTTACAAAGTGTTCTGAATGTGGGACTGTCACCGCATTATCGTTTTTTAATGTGTAGATATTTGTGTGGGTGTTTGTTTATCTGGCTGTGTCCTTATGTAAAGATGTGTGCGAATATCCAATGTATGCATAGATCATTACGTTTTCGTGTGTTACAAGTATTAGGTTGTACAGAGAGGTGTTTCTGTATGTGTACCGAGGGAACGTGTATAATTGTGTTGAGGTTACCTGGTAAATTGTATGGGAGAGTGGCGACTGGTGGGGGTGGTGGCATGCACAGAGCATCAGACTGGGGAGGAACAATGTGGCTTCCGGAATGGTAGAGGATGTGTGGATCAGGTGTTTACAGTGGAAAGTGTGCCCGAATAATATTCAGATATTGGATCTGGAGAAAACGTTTGATACGAATGACACAGAGATGCTCTGTGGAAGGTGATGCAAATGTATGGTGTGGGAGGAAAGCTATTCGAAACAGCGAAGAGCTTTTATCAGGACCGTAAGGCGTGTGTGAGATTAAGAAGAGAGGAGGATGGGTTGTTCTTCGTGATGTAACAATGGTTGTTTAGTATGTTTCAGGATAGGATGCAGGAGGAGGTAAAAGCTAGCATACTGGAGGGAGGAATAGCTTGTTGGAGGTGGGGGGGACCTGGGAGGAGGTAAATGCTAGGATACTGGAGGGAGGAACAGCCTGTTGGAGGTGGGGGGGGGCAGGGAGGTAAGTCAGTTGTTTGCTCATGATACATCGTGTGGCAGATCTAGTGGGAAATTGCAACAACTCTTTTTTGAGTTTGAGAGAGCGATTCAAAGGAGAAACTTAAGAATGGTGTGAATAAAAGCGAGGTTATTAGCTCTGGCAGTGACGAGAGAGAGGTTATTTAGAGTACGAGAGTGAATGAAGAGAACTTCGAGGACGTGAAGTGTAATTTAGACACTTGGTAGTGGGTATGGCCGCGAGTGAAACCATGGGAGCTGAAGTGGGTGGTTGAGGGTTAAGGGGTGGGAGGGGAAGGTCCTGGGTGCATAGGTAAATGCGTAAAAAGAGAAACCATTTGCTTTAAGAGCAAAAATGGGCATGTTTCATGGTATAGCAATCCTGTCGGTGATGCAATGATGAAAGACGTGGGCCTTACACAAATATGTAAGAAGATGGTGGATATGTTGGACATGAAATGTATATGGGTGATACGTGGAATCAGAAGGTTTGATCGAGTGAGAAATGATTCGGTAAGAGAGAGGAGTGATAAGAAGAGGGTTATGAATGAGACAGCAGATGAGGTGGGTGATGAAATGATTCAGGTATATGGAGAGGAGATTTGAGGACAGAATAACAACGAGGGCATGCTGTACGAGCCAAAAAATGGAGGGGAAAAATATAAGCGGGAGTACAAAGAGGAAGTGGAAGGATGTAGTGAAAGATGTTTTGAAAGTTCGGAGCTCGAACATTGAGGAGGGTGAAAGGCGTATAAGGGAGAGAGAGAATTGCAGTGATTTGGTGTACAGAAGACGTGCTGTCAATAGGATGGACCCAACCATTTCCAGATCCTTACCTACAGGGCAGGAAGATGAACCCCTTGCGTTCCATAGGCGTATGAATGATGTCTCGATTGATACTTCTCTTTGATGTAAGTACGTGGGCGACTCTATTATGGATGTATATGCCTCTCATTGTATCGCCCTCCAAAACCTTCTAGAAAGCCCCCAGACCTGAACAACGTCACCACCAACCAAACCAAGACCACATAAACCTGATTTTCCCACCCTCAACGTCTCAGCAGACTACAGCCTCCTTCAGGGGGTTCACCAAGCTGCTCTTGGTCACTCTGGTCAATAAACTAAGCCGGAAGGAACACGTTAGAACCATCTTCAGATCTTCCAACGATGGTCTCTACATTCTTCGTAGGCATATGATACTTGGATTCCCTACATCTAAGTTTAAGCAGGTATTCGTAACTATCATTCAACTCAAACTGGCCTTCCTCCCTAACTACAACAAAGTAGGGGATTCTAGAAAGGTACACTAAAGGACATTTGAGACCTTTTCCAGTGCCTTTTACATCACCTAAAAAGAGGCGCCCAACACATTGGGCCTCCCAACTCACACCATCCATCAAAAACACATATGTGACATTTTGGCTAGAAGCTACCGCATCGCTCTCGTCACCGTCACCTTCCGCTAGCAGAAATCCCTCATCCCAAAGTTACAAATCAGCACCGTAATGGCATCGAGCCCATAAGCGTTCATGCAGACCGCTATAAGAGCAACCCCATCCCAGTCACTGTGAATTGATAATCAGGAGACTGCCATCCCAATGCGCGGTTAAGAACTGTCTGTTTAACTCTCCTTTTTCACATTTTTTCGCATTTTCTTTGTGTATTATTGGCTGCAGTTAATTCAGTGAACCTTTAATCATCTTCTAAGTTTGTGCACACATGTAGTTGTAGAGTACTGGCCCCTAGCAAGAACTTCTCCCATTTAAGGCATACCAACTTCACATTATTTCCTTTTCCTTCTCTTTTTTCTATAACTAAATGCAAACACAGGACAATCCAACAAACTTGTTACCCTTAGTTCCCCACGTCGTGGGGAGCGAATAATCTAAGGAGCCCCACCTGTCTCTACTGCTAACGAGAGGGACGGCTCAGGTAGAGGAGGTTCCGGCCTTTCCTAAGACCCTTTCCCCTCCAACAGACCTGACTCTTTTTCCATTTAGTTCAACAACATTTTAAGGTCTGTCTCCGAACCTTTCTTTTGTTGACCACCATCTAATCATCAACTCGACTAACATCGTACTTTACTCGAACACTCAACCATATTATATTTCCATCAGTCTCCCTCACATCTTTAACTATAACCTCACGATTCCGCTTCACAGGAGGAGTTTGTGCTTATTCCACCACCATCACGACTGTTGCACCCACACTGAATCTCCCAACTTTGACGTCATTTGGCCTGAGACATATCTCTTTTTCTACCACTGGTCTTTCTAACTCAACTACTGTTATCGTAACTCTACAAACTTTCCCAGAGTATCCAAAGTCCTACGATGAGATCAAGATATCCTCTCATCCCAAAGGTGATGCCTTGTACTTAGGAAATCTCAACGTTCACCTTTGGAAATGGTTGAAATCCTGCCACACAGACAGTGAAGCTCTCACGTTTTCCACTGTTAATGATCTGGAGCAAATTATAAACCATCCTACCCGTATTCAAGACAGTCACGACCCTTCTTCCAACTCGGGATCTATTTTTTACCTCTGACTCTTCGCACTATTTCGCCCCGATTGGTTCGTCTGACCACACTCTTATAAGCGCCTCTTTAATAACCGCATCTCCTCCGCCTATCCCGTCTAACGCCAATTCTGGCACTTTATAATATCTGACTAAACTGCCTTACGAAAATTCTCTTTTGGTTTTCCTACCGAAGATTACTTCTTCTCCACGAGCGATGCGTGTCTCAAAAACCAGTGTAGCAGAGGTTATTGTTGCGGGAAGGGAGCCATACATCACCCCTATCTATGAGACTATCACTTCTTCCAGTCCGTGGCTCAAGCATTTCTTTTCTGAGGCCAATCGTGCAAGAGACCAGGCATATCGAGCGGGGAAAACATCTCTCTCCTCGGACTTGTATTCTGATTTCATCTCTGCCTGAAGTTATTACAGGTATGAAAGTTATGGTGACCCAGTATCAGCAAACTACAAGAGGTAAGTGGTGTGAGAAAACAAGAGAACACGCGGGGTCTTCGTTCACGTGAAGGGGAGCAAATGTGGATGTAGTAACTGGCAGCGACAAAGTGAAGAAATGTACTCCTTCCTGAAGAAAGTCTGACATCCCAACTTTTTTGCAGACATTCATGTCTTACTTGTCTTCGGTTAGAGGTAAATAGAACAACCTTTCCTTTATTTCACTGTTCCACAAGATACTATAACCGTCTCTTCAAATGACAAAGCAACTATTTTTTGGTTTTCTTTACTCCTCTAACTCCATTTCCTCCACTTTTGCCACACCACTTACTAATGCTAAGGCTTCCCTGTAACCACTCTTCGTACACCCAAGAATACTCTTCTCTGTTTCTTTCTCTGAATACAAGCAAGGCATATGGACTAGTTGGCACCCCATCTCGCTTTTTTTTAAGTACCTTTATATACCTGCACCTGTGCCTGCTCGTCATTTTCGCTTCTGCCCAAAAATCAAGCAGATTCCCTCTTGGAAACACTCAAGCAGGGAGACAGTTCTAACCCTTACAGTTAAACTCTTAATTCTTCTGATTTCTAATGATTGAATTCTCTGAATCTCTCCTCAATCCTTACCTTTAAAAGTACCAAGAGTCTCGCAGCCTAACCTGTGATCATCAGTATGGCTTTCGCAAGGAAATATACACTCTGATATGTCTTCCTGTCTTATAAACATCTGGCCATCCTCTCTGCGAAAGAGTGGGAAATCCTATGTTGTAGTCCTTATTACATCGAAACGTTTGGACAGGTTGTATCATCCAGGTCTAAATCCTTGATCTCCCCTCTTTTGGTCGCCTCTTTTGGCTTCCTCACTCACCCAGTCTCGTATATTTGTCATCCTCGTAAATACAGATGGACCAAACTCGTTCTCTTCCCCTATCAAAAGCAGCGTCCCTCAGGGTTTTTTCCTCTCTCCTATACTCTTCCTTCTTTATATGAATTACTTCTTTTATTCAACAAAGAGCCACATGTACTCAGCATTACTCCTCTTTCTTTCTTCCGATCCATCTTCTCGTGCTTGATCTACGTCTCGTTTCGATAAACTCGATCGACTCCGTTCTAGACAGGGTCTCTATGTGGTGGAGATGCACCCTAGTTAAGTCTAACGCCTTTAGAATCCATTTTCTTTTTCCACTTCTCTTCCTAAAACCCCACACATTTGTCTTTCATCTCCCCTGATGGCTCTGTAATTCCACAGTCATTACAATCAGCATCTAATCTATCTTCGAAATCCCACATTACACAAATAACTACGTCTGCCTCTAAGAAAGTGGAAGTCTTAGTCAGATACCGAAAATACTTCTGAAAAGTTGGAGTACTATTCTCGCATCCTCGGAGGTTTTAGCTGTACGTAAAAGGAGTAGATCCTACACAACTGAACTTAACTTTCCAATTCTGATATCAAAACTCGACACACACACACACACACACACACACACACACACACACACCGTTGCCCTCCGCCGCAGTGGTGGTTTTCTTTCCCTCTCCTACAGAAATTAATGCGGTCTCTGCTCCACAGAGCTAGTTGGCCGTGTGCTTCCACCGTTAACTCTATCACGACATACTCGGCGAGATACTGTGCCGTGTGATTACTGTGTGCCCATTTGTCAACTCAAGAGAGGACCGCTTGGTTATCTCCTTCCTTCCTCCGCAAATCTTTGAGTTCTTTATCTTATGTTTTTCTCACCTACGTCCGGCCTCTTATCTTGTGACTCATATGTCTCTTTGGACTTGCTTTCATTCAACGCATGACCTTAATGAAGACTTCTGTTCTTGAACATAAAAAAGAAATGTATATGTGCACATGTTTGTATTCGTATGCTAGATGTTTCATGGGGATAAGTAAGAGGAGGAAAAAAAGAGTAAAAAAGCTTTGAAAGTGGAAACCCTACTTCTTAAAACTAGGCAGATCGAAATTGTTGTGAAACACACGAGGGGGTTAAGAATTCCAAAGCTTCGCAATGTAGATAAAGAAACAGACATCACAACGGCTCATCCTTTAGTTGCCAGAGGCTATGGATTAATCATGTGACGCAGTAGCTTGCCTAGTCCTATGTGAAGTGACTAATGGTAGAGGCACACAAGCATCTAGCTCCAAGGCCTTGTTTGTGTGGGTCTTGAACCATACACACACGCACACGCAGAGCTCTGGGGCAGTATCCCTGAGGTGCCCGAACTATTCCGGCGCGTGACCTATGACCTCCGGGCCGGCGAATAAAACAATTACCTTCCCCCAAAAAAACACACTGGGGGGACGGGACCACCCGCAGGAAATATATAATCCAGACTAACGGGAACGTCCGCTTAAGAACAGGGCACAGGAAATCCGTGGGGGGAAAAAAGTCAATTGCTCCCTTTGATATTTTTCTCTTCTCTGGGGGATTTCAAGGCATCGTTGCAAGTCAGGTGCTCCCCACTTGCCTTGTTCTTGGTTGGTGACCCGTCCAGACCTGGGAGTTAGAAAGGGTAGGTGAGGGGTGGGGAATATGATGACAGTGGGAGAGGAGGGAGTAAGACGATGCAACGGAAAATAAGAAATGCCAAGGAAATAAGGAATAGGAACATTGAGCATGGTGTCTATGTGATGGCGAGTGCATGTTGTAAGGTGTGTTGCTGGGCCCGCTGAGGTTTTATGTGATGTTCAGTGTATGCTGTGAAGTCATGGGGGTGCTGATTGTACATCTGATGTGATGTTAAGTGACGGTGAGTTTCTATGCTGTGTCTGCTGTGATATCACATGAACATAACAGCGTTATGTGTCTTTAGGTGTCATGTGATGAGTGCATGGTCTGCGTATGTAATGAATGTGTATTGTGCATATTCCGGTTCTATTTGTAATTACCTGTTTGCAAGGGAAGGAAGTTCTACACTCGTGGGCCCCAATTCTTGCACTTTATACGTCACACAACTTTGCAAAATTTGTAAATTGTCAGCATTTACAGTTTCCTCACTATGCTTATTCTGTTCATCTAGTATTCTTATATCATAAAAGTGTATCTTAAATATCCAGTATTCTGATATTATAAAAGTGGATCTTAAATCTCTTCTGACACGCATCTTACATACTTTATTCACATGGTGTGTGGCAGCTCTGCATTTATCTCTTTCGAAGTTTTGTTTGCTGTCGACATTGTCAAACTGGTTTAGAGATTTGTCACCGAGTCTGAAGCAAGTAACATCCAAAACAAAGCATCACAAACCAACCATACTCACGCTGTTCAACCCGCTAGAAAGACCATATCTCGAGTAAGCGGGACGGTTCTACCTTCTAACTTACCAAAAAGACCAAGAGAAGCTTGAAAGACTATTTCGAAAAGACAAGGCTGATGACAGAACAATGAAACAAGTCTTATGAAAAGATGTTAAATAAACGGAACTTACTTCCACAGTCGAGAAGATGCTCTGGTACCTGAATACAAGTGACTGAGTACAGTGGTCGAAGTAAAGGCACGACCAGAAACAATGGGCTTATATTCAAAAGAAAACGTCGTACCGGTATTTAAAAATGACTCTTGCGGGACAATCTGCTCAGACACAACCGAGCAATAAACTCATTCACGAAGAGACTTCGACGATTACTTCGAGTCTGTCATCATCATTCAGTAGAATGGTATAGATGATGACCATCGTCTGCGTCAGCAAGTAATCTTGGCAAAGTCCAAAAGGTCGTCTCTTATCTCTCTCTCTCTCTCTCTCTCTCTCTCTCTCTCTCTCTCTCTCTCTCTCTCTCTCAAAAAATATATATTCAAAAACCATCGGGATCCAAATATTGATTTTCTAATCATCTGGTCACAGCGATTACCACGGTGGCAGATGTCATTTGGACGGAGGGGGAACTGGTCATTGTGTCGTTCCTGGCTGTGGCCGTAATGGTGGTCGTGGTGGTGGTTTTGGTGGTAGTCGTGGTAGTAGTAGTAGCTAGTTGTTGCTGGAGCAGTAATAGTAGTAGTAGAAGTGGTGATGGTGGTTGGTGGATGTGATGGTGATGGTAGTCGTAAAGGTGGTGTGGTGGAGATAGTATGGTTGTAGTGGAGGTGGTGATGGTAGTGGCACAGGTGGTGACTAATTCGTGAGGTAAGTGGTGTAAGTGGTGATAGTAGACGTGGAGGTCCTGATGATAGTAGTGGTGGTGACAGTGGTGGCAGTACTGACGATGTTAGTGGTGGTGATAGTGGTTGAAGTAATGGTGGTAGAAATGGTGGTTGTAATTGTCGATTCTGAAATGGGAGTGGTGATGGTGGTGATGAAGGTAGTGGAGAAGGAGACTATGGAAGTTGTGGAAATAATGATGATGATGATGATGATGATCGTGGAGATAGAGATGGTAAGAGATGATTATTCATGGCAGTGGCGAAAACGGATAAGGCAGTGGTGGAGGTGTAACGGCGAAGTTGGAGTTTGGTAAGGGTAGTGGTGGAGATGGTGAGGGTAGTGGTGGAGCTGGCGAGAGTAGTGGTGGAGCTGGTTAGGGTAATGGTGGAGCTGGTGAGGGTAGTGGTGGAGCTGGTGAGGGAAGTGGTGGAGTAGGTGAGGGTAGTGGTGGAGCTGGTGAGAGTAGTGGCGGAGCTGGTGAGGGTAGTGGTGGAGCTGGTGAGGGAAGTGGTGGAGGTAGCGATAATGGCAGTGGAGAGAGGGCTCTCTCCCCTGCTGTCCTCCCCTCAGGCGATCCAGACCACACACACACACACACACACACACACACACACACACACACACACGATGTGGCCGTAAAGATGGCAAACACACTCAAAAGTCGTGGATAAACAATACTGAGTAATGTAACTGTAAATGCGATAGACA
>JAUUDZ010457974.1:0-12338 GCA_032361705.1 Panulirus versicolor | reverse complement strand
AGAGAGAGAGAGAGAGAGAGAGAGAGAGAGTTCAGGTGGAAAGGTTGACTTGCATGCGGCCAGCCGCGCCATGCAGGGTTTGGCGATGATCATGATTGTAGGATACTTGAGCCGACAATACGACCCTTGTGAACGACCATACGACCGACCCATAGGCGGGGTCGCTTGGCCCTTTGACCTGACCCTGTGAGTTGGTCAAGGGCCAGGCCATCAGCTAAGGGTCGTACCTTCTTATTCAAGGTCGTGCGGTCGTGGTTAACGATGTGATCATGCTCAGTGGTCATACCGTCGTGCTCATAGGTCGTACTGTCACCCTTAAGATCTTGCCCTCGTCTTCAGTGGGTCGTACCGTTGTATTCACGGTCATACCGTCGTACGTAAGGGTCACATCGTCGTGCTCTTGCTTACTATTGTCGTCCTCAAGGGTCGTACATTCATCCTCAAGGTCGTGTCGTCGTACTCGAGGCTCATATCGTATTCAAGGTCGTATTGTCGTGCTTACGGGTCGTTTCATGTTCTGAAGAATGAACCTTCGTGCTTTAGGGTCGTACTATTGTACTCGAGAGCCCCACAACGACTCTTCGTGTTCTAGGGTCGTACCATGTTTTTTCAGGGTCGTACCGTAGTGGTCAAGGGTCGCATTGTTGTGCTTAAAGTTAGCATTGTGCTAAAGGGTCGTCCCGTCGTGATCAGGTCCGTATTGTCAGACTGAAGGGTCGTACCGTCGTGATCAGGTCCGTATTGTCAGACTGAAGGGTCGTACCGTCGTGTTCAGGGGTCGTACCGTCGTGGTTAATGTTTTGATTACGTCTCTAAGCACAATATGTGTGCTTAGAGCATGAAGTTTTACCCTCTCAGGTTTATGAACAGAAATTAATTATATTTTGATATTTTATCACCATTGAATGTGCATATCCACCCCTGCTCCAGGTGTATTGTAACTAATTTACTTCGTAGGTAAACATAAATATTTTATGCAATTTACATTAATTTTCATCCGAATTAAAAAGTAATCTAGGATAGTTAGTAGAGATGTAATGTATTTACAATTATTTTTAATTTGAGTTGTTTGAACGCACGAATTTTATGTTAATGTATATTTATCAAGTTAAATATATTTCTGTCAAGGACACTTGATATTATTTATCAAATAAGACGAAAATTTATGCCTTCGTATATACTCTGGCTTTACGTACGTTTATCATTTATATAACCAAACCCTACGTCGTCAGTACACTTCCTTGTGAGCAGAACATACGATGTTGTAGTCATCCCTGAAAACGTACGTTTTCTCTCCTGGAAGAATCTATTATTATGGCTGATTCCTTACTTCAAAATGAGTCTAACTTTTTTGAGGAATTATTTCTTGTATCGTATATTACTTTTCATCCTTAATGGGATAATCTGGGATGTCGATAAAACTTTACGCAAGATCCCATAGTTTCGTTTAGCTCCAGGTTTTCGCTGGAAGCCCCAGCCAATCAGCATCCAGCTAGCAGAGGCCATTCATCGAGGTGGTCCAATCAGGTTGGAGCTTACACCCGGCACTCAGCACCCACTTCCCTTTCTACCCCGGACTCGCTATCTTGCAGGCGGACGAGGCGTGATCGCTCGCTGAAAGTGAGTATAAACCGGAACATTTAACTGAAACCCTGTGGGAAACTCGTGTGTGAAGTGGAGGATAAGGTACTCGTGCTACTGTCGCGGTCCTGGTGAGTAGTTCGAAGTCACAGAGACAGAAATATGAGCTTGGGTGAGGAACGTACCTCGGGGCTGGTCGGTGTGGCGATGATGAAATCGTGGGATCAGCTGGCCGGCTCCGCCACTTGAAAATCAATATCAGATCCTGGCTTACATGTGGTAGATCCCGAGTTATTTGCGTAATGGTGCGTACGGTGGTAGATCTCGTTGATGGAAGGAGGACATTAGAGAATTTTGAATGCGTTAAATGTATTATTATAACAAGGTGCCGGCAAGGGTGTGGTTAAAGTTGAGACTAACGAGAAATTTATATGGTGCACATTTGTACATGTGAAGTAAATGAATATCGGTCAGTCATACTGTGAAATTGATAGCTTGCAATATTGCATTAATCTCTCTAATCAGGAATGAAGAATGACTTAAAATCGCTTCATCTCAGCGAACGATGAGTTCCATTGCACTTGTTCCACAGTGATGTGTGTGTGTATGTACCATATATACCTAACCATCCTTCCAAGGTACGGGTTATGGTCCTGGCAAGCCGGCAGGGAACTTTAGAAACAAGTGGTACTAGGATGGTATGTGACCCGGGTGGTCCGCGACCTTTGATGACCTGTGAGGTCAGAGGTCAGACCAACTAAGCATTTGTGGCTCAGATGAAGATCTCTGCTGACCTGTAAGGACCCATAGTTGTTGCTTGGAAGGAAATTTATGTATATAATGCATGATATTTATCCATGCATGTTTTCAGTAATTTATAAACAAGATGTGGGAAGTGATTACAAAGTAGACTTGATACTGAAATCTCAATATAAAGTATTTTTACAATGAGTTCTGTAAGTCTTTCAGTTATTGAATGTTAGTAACTGAGTTTGGTTATTAGAAGATATTTGGGATTTGGGTAAAGGTTGTGGATGAAAAAATCAGATGGAAATAGTGCGGATTAATTTCCCCGTTACTGCTTGTAGTAATACAATATGGTACATCATAAATTATGAAACAGGTTTATATTTATCTCTTCATTTAACTTGTCTTGCTGGCTTCTAAGTAGACAGTTCGGTCCCATGTATGAAGTTACGTTTTAACTTCATCAGTGTGCTTTCACCCAGATTTTTGATAAGATTATTGCAGTCCCACGGTAAAAGAACTAAATAAACTTTTAATATGTGTGGTCAGTATCGAATTATAGAAGATTGAAATCGAAGGTTGAGTAGGGGTAATCAGCATATTGGAATTACAGGAATATGAAAAAGTCTTAATTGCAAATCAAACTTGACTGTAATACGGCGTTCTAATTACTTTGACGTCAGACAGACAAGTGATCCACTTAAACTATGAGTATATAGTAGTTCAAAATGTAGATGCAGTGATAAACCAAGAGGTTTATCCTCAGACGTGTAAAAAAAAAAAAATCCTTGGGAAGGTTATGGAAATGATCAACATTTGCCTTGTTGATTATATTTTCATTTACGTTATCAGATTCTGATGTTCCTTCACGAAGATCTCTCATTTGGGTTTGATGGAATTACCCAGGGAAATGAGTAGTGCGTTACGTTATCTTAACCTCATTACCACAACAGTACGAACCCTGGTGTACGCGATGCAGCCTTTGACCAAATCCTTAATGGTGTGGTTAAACCCCTGTTCACCAAACCTAAGGGTTGAATAGTCTCTTTAAGTCAAGACTAACTGTAATTTTTAAGTCGGAGATGCATTTTTTCGGAATCGAGATATACAGCCTGCATTTTAAAGTTTTTATTTTATTTTATATTTTATATTATTATTATCATTTATCATTATTATTATTATTATTATTATTATTATTATTATCTTGAATTATTAGTTGTCATACCGCGTCAAGGTTGACCCTGAAAATGTAGGGAAAACATTCAGATGTGGATCATGGTTACCCAGGAATGTTGACTGGTTTTTGCCGACTTAAACGGGCGAAAGTTCAACTTGGTATGAGGCAACCGTGTGGCAGGTGTGTGTGGGGAGGAGGCACATGTCTAGGATGGTAATGTGTTAAGCTGTGGAGGGGGAGGGTACACGTACGAGTTACGCACGATTAGTCGGGGGGGGGGGGGTGGCATATATCATGTGCACATACGGGTGGGTCGCTACGCGCTTGTGTACATGAGTTGATGGAGGGTTTGACGTTTATGTAGGAGGCCATATGTACAGGATGTAGGTGGAAGGGACCATGTGTAACGTGCATGTGTAGGTGGAGGGAACTACGTGTGTAATATGCATGTGTAGGCGGAGGGAACTACGTGTGTAATGTGCATGTGTAGGTGGAGGGAACTACGTGTGTAATGTGCATGTGTAGGTGGAGGGGACGTGTATGTTTAGGGAACCACGTGTGTTACGTGCAGGTGTAGGGGACCATGTGCATTTCACCAGGGTGAGGCTGTATTTTCGCGAAATTTTTTGGAAAATCTCTCTTTAAAGAAATCTAAATTTCCCTGGTACTGGAAGTAGCGCAGCCATGAACTCCAGGAGCCTCAGAAAGGTCCTGGGGTAAAATTAGTCCTGGCATGAATTATAAAATGAATAGGACATCGGGACATTGATCCGGCCGTTGGTGTGGTGGAGTTGCCATCAACATTATATCCATACTAATTTTATAGATAGTTTTACAGCATGATAAAGTTTACGACAGTTACCGGATGGTTGACATGATGTTTATTATCTGTAATGAATGCGTCAAGATTGGTCCCGTGTACAGCGTTACGGCTGACGCAAATATGGTCATTGAACGTCCTGAGAACGCGAGCAGGTATAGGGTAGCGGTGACGTCATTGATGACGTCACTCGTGGAAAGCGAAAGTGGCTGGATTTTACGTAAGTAATCGTTCATAGACCGTTATTTCTAATCACGGATGATGGTCGTAACTCTCATGCAGATGTTAGGTATGTTAAAAGGGTGAGGATTAGGATTGGCTAGAGTGTAACTCGTTAAAAAACTGGGTTATCACCCGTGATGTGAATTTGTCCATGCGACAGCCGTGATGTCGTCACCGCTGACGCCTCCTGTCCTTGCCAGTGTGGCCGCCATTCACCCAGGGAATGTCACTCGACACCACTGGAATATAAAATAATGACTTGCATGTAGGTTTACCTTAATTAACATAGTTAGTATCCAGGAGAATGTTTCGTGTTACATGTAGTCGTTAGGTGTTATAATGATTTTTTATATCAAATTGCTTCTTCCGCCATCGCATCAGAAACAAACTCGTAGCATTTATTACAAAGCTTCTTAAGGTGTCTTTTGTTATACTAGTTCACCGTTTCCTGCCGTAGGTAGGTAGCGTGAGGAACATGTCGAAGCCTTAGAGGAAAATTGTTCTTGACTCCTTCCTGTTTTACTTCTTTCGGAAAGTGATAATACAGGAGTGGAGGTTTCCCAATCACCTGGCCCCAGCCCGTCTGGGTGATACATGGGTAATATTGTTAGTCATTAGTGGTAATAATAGTAGTAATAACGACAAGTATGTGAATAACTCTGAGCAATTTTAAGCGGACATTATGTGAGGTATTTTGAAAGTTTAGAAAAGGCTTTGTTGCATTTAAAAGGAGTTTGTAAGTAAAAGTAAGAACTGAGATGTCTGAATTAGATAAAAGTAATGATTTATTTTGTTTTAAGGATTGACATTTTAAGGATTGACATTAAAATACTGTCCCCGCATGTAGAATAGCACTTCCCAGTATCACCTGTTTATTTTCTTGACAGTTCTTAACATTTTCTGACCAAGATAACACTGGTCCAGGTAAGGCGGGCCGCCTTCCTTATGTGCTTTACTCTTAATGAAAGCATCGTCATGGTGGAGATTTTTTTTTTTTTTTTGGGGGGGGATAAGTACTATTTATTATAATCAACACATATAATGTATTAAAGTATAACGATAAAATGTCTATAAGATGGTCACTGCGATATAAAGTAGTCGCTCTATACGCCACATAATTCATTCCCAGTGTGACGGATGTACACACTTGCCGAGGGAACGCTGTGTAAGAACATATCTCCTGCCATATGAAGTCCTTCCTCAAGTTTTATGTATTTACTTATAATTACCCCCAGAACCAAGCTTCATGGAAGTCTTAGTGCCACCCAGGACCTTTCTAAAAGACTCCAGCAACTTTAGACCGCTACTTCCAGTGGCTGGGAAATGTACACTCAAAGCTCTACAGTGAACATTTCTTTTATATGTGATTGTATAATCCCAAGCACAACGTTGAACACTCCTGGGTTTTGATAGTCTGGCCATTGACTTCATGCTTCAGGGTCAGGTCAAAGACCAGGCTTATTCACCTTAAAAAATGTCTGGTTCAGAAAAGCCGGATATACGTAACCTCAGAGAATGTTGTGGACTCAACATATAACAACATTATCACGGTTTTCACATCCCAGACCTCATATTTTAATGTGACGACGGAGTGGAATGATTATATGATGCATACGATTGTTGACCTGATGGCCACGGACCTGGTATTTGGGAATTTAATAAGCCATCTAGATATCCATCATTAACCGCCTGTCTCATGGACGTGTATTTTGATGTGAGGAAGAAACTTGCACAGAAGTTAAGAAATGTATTGAAGTCATGGCGACATGGTGGTAACTTGAAGTATAATGGAAATAACGATCATATATATAGTGTATTGGGAGATGATGATGATGAGTAGGGTGGCAGTACTGGGTGCGCAGACAGCTGACGGGCGACGCGTCGGTGCAGGGGCTCAGTCAGGTTGTATAACACGAGTCAAGAAGACTACTTACTACTCGTGATGGACAATATGGTATACACGGGAGTCGCACCTGCTGGTATTTGTGAACCATGCGTGTGGTTCAGCTGGTATTTTCATAGCGTGAGGACAAGTCGATCTTAATTACTACTAATCGATATTAATTGAATTGATATTCGTAATGATTAGCTTCATTGTGTACACGTTACGTCCCCTTGAGCACGTTGGTTACGACACTTGGATGTGATGTCGTAGCCTTCATCACAGAGGTCAGGACATCGTACCTGAATGTTGTAACGTCATGTTTAAAGGGATGTATCTCTTGTGTTGGAGAAGGTTTAGGTACACACCGTGTAATACCTGCGCGCGCGCGCGTGTGTGTGTGTTGCTAATATGATTCAGGTAGTACTTTGTGGAGGGTAACGTGAGCCAGATACAGAACACGGGACCTATCAGTTATTATATCTCTTACTCCGGAACTGTTTAAACTATTGTTTTCTGTCTCAACCATAGCCATGTTCGCGAAGATATAATCTTTCTTCGGTTTAACCTGTTTAGCACAAGTTTTTTATATGTAATCATAACACTATGTATTTTAAGATGGAGCGGCTAAACCGGATTGCACCTGTTTGTTTCAAAATTACGTAAATTTCCCTTGTATGGCATTTATCTGGGTCGATTATTGTGGTTATTGACTCTAGAATCTTACCAATGTGGTGCATGATGGATGGTGACGCTGTCGGCCAACTTGAACTGGCCCAGACGCCGGTTTGGACAGTTAAACGTTGCTTACATAACAGTTTATTATAGAAATTTTGTGGAAAAAGGGTCCACTGTTTTACAGGGTATGCAGTTAGATGTCATCAGCTTACACGTTATTTCTATAACTTATTTTCAATGTGCAGAACAGGAAATGGCGAGAAAATGCTCGAACTAGTTTGACGTGTGGCGGGTAAGGGTGTTCCACTGGCTTGGTGGCGGGAGGGCGGCGCCGCCAGGGTCGCAGAGTTCATTGTCAAGGCAGAGATGCTGCAACTGGTCAGAGGCTTCCCCATTTGGCGTAGGATTATCGTGCAGTGTGGAGGATGACACTCGAGATTGTATTTTCATAGTTAACGTTAGCGATTTAGAAGTAGGTTAATTAAGCTTCGTATTTACGTGATGCCATAATCAACGTAGCCTGGTTGCTGGGCGACCATACCTTGTTGCCTACCGCCTTGTACCGCGTGATTCAGCGCATTTTGTTTCCAAGGTGCGCGCTCTTCCCTTCCACCATCACTAACTCAAGATTTACAGGTTCTTTACTCTGGAAGCCAGAAAAAACTATGTCGCTGGTTTATTTAATTTTTTTTATAGTGGTTGAGAAAGGTTGACATGATTCGAGTATTTTTTTTTTAATTTGGCATCTCGTTAAAGTTAATTGAATCTGCCAACCTTCTAGTCATTATAATTTCTTTATCGGTCATCTTTAGGTATTAACCTCTCCTAGAATTACGTAATGACGTGATAATGGCATGGCCAGACATTGGCTGTAAACCGGAACGGGTAATTGATTACTCATTACAGGATGGATCAGAAGAGAGTAGATGAAAAGGGTGTTTGACAGGTTACTTGCATAATTAGATATATACCATTACAATACCAAAAATATTCTTGTTTTTCGTAAATATGTCACATTTCATCAGAAAAACTTGCAACACAACATATCCATTACTTCACCTTAACAGCGTTAGTTTGGTTTTACTTATTCAAGCCAGTTGTAAATATTTTGAAGTTACTGAATTTTTAAATCGCCGTAGATATATTGATACGTATATATAATTGTCATAACTTTGATTCCTAAATCCATTGTCTTGGTCACTTTAATTCTTCCTCTGGAATATCTATTCATAATTTTATCTGCACACTGATAGGTTGTTTGGAAGAGTAACTTAATATTCTAGATATTTTTTACTGCATGTTAATCCTTTTCGTACCCTTCAAAAAAATCTTGAAATGTTGCAGTTTGATGGTTTATAATGCAGAGGCAAAATACAAGGGCCTTACTTTGCATGAAGTTCATTTTATAGATTTTGGCAGTTATGAAATTTATATGTGTAAGCAAGATTTTTTTTTTTTTTAATTAAACGGACATGTAAATTATTTATAAAAGCTGAAGTAGTGTTATAAACAACAGTGTGTATTTAGAGAATGAATTGAATATAATCATGATATAAGAATTAAGTTTTTGACCTTTGGGTATGTTGGTCTTGCCAGTCTGTGAGGATCCGGTCAGAGGGTCGTTCACAGGAGAAAATAGAAAACCATGCAACACATCATATGAACTAAATTATTTTATTCATGCACAAAACATTTTGTTTCAGTTACCACAATGGGTGACGTAGCAAAGGGCAAGAAGATCTTCGTGCAGAGGTGTGCGCAGTGTCACACCGTTGAAGCCTGTGGCAAGCACAAGACGGGCCCTAACCTACACGGTCTCATCGGCCGCCAGACGGGTCAAGCGCCAGGCTATACTTACACCGACGCCAACAAATCCAAGGGCATCTCGTGGACTGCCGAAACCTTAGACATTTACCTCACGAACCCTAAGAAATACATCCCGGGTACCAAGATGGTGTTTGCAGGGCTGAAGAAAAAGAAGGAACGCGCCGATTTGATAGCCTACCTGGAGGCAGCCACGTGTTCATAAAAGACTTTCGATGGCTTAAGGGACCTTTGTTAGAAAAGAAAAAATTAATTCCCTGGATAATGATGAACCAACAGTGCAAGTCAGTGACTCTTAGTGCTGTATAGCCCTAGAAGAATCTGATTGCCGGGATTAGTTCTCTGTACATATGTATCTCATCGTCTACCTGTCTTGCGTCGGTCGAGGAGAGGAGGGGGAGGTGGGTGTTGCACACCTCTCCGCTGGGGGGAGTGTGGGCTGGTTCTCCTCCCTCTCCTCGCCTAACAAGCTGTTTGGTACCGTCTGTATTGGTTTTAATTTATTTTACTTCACTAAATGCCATCGTCTGAATGACTCGACTTCTACAGCATATTGTCTGTACGAAAAGATTTTCATTCCATTAAACTCATTAAAATACATGTATATTACGTAATCCTGTGTTTTCATATACCCTGATGTTTGCGAGTTCTATATTTTTAATTACATTCATATTCATAGGCAAATGTATATACTTCTATATACAAACCCTGACACCAAAGTTTATCTCTTAACATAAGTTGCAAGTGGACACAAATACAGTAACCACGTCCTCGCCTTACCCCAGAGAATGCAAGGACACTAAATATTATTTATTAAGGTGGAAATAATTTCATGTAAGCTATCTCGTTTGTAAAAACTAAAATGCAACCATAGATTTAATAAAGGAGATGGACGAATAAGACGGGAATAATTAATACAAGTGCACTTCAGAGATTTTTCGAAAGAATTCCTATATGCTGAAGTTGAGACATGCGAAGATTTGCCTTTAAAATCCGGCGAGGAAGACTTAACCGAAAATAGTAAAGGTTAGAGAGGGTGCAATTTGGAACAGACTTACTGAAAGAACTTAAGTTCAGGATGATAATTGTGGAAGGAGATTATGTTATCAGACGAGAGGACTTTGTATTCTCAGGCAATAGGAGGGTTCTAACCCTTGGGCCATAAATGAATGTTATTCTGGGACTGTTTATCTTAAATGCTTTTAGGGAGATTACGTTCATTGCTCAAGGGGAAGTGAAAATGCAAATTATGGGGCTAGTTCCTCTTATGTATGGATGGACATATAGGAAGCTAATTGTATAATTATACAAATTTTAATCTTGCATCCTCACCAGAATGTTGGTTGTCGACAATTAACTGCAGGAAAGGGAGTAATGTTCTGTACATCTGTGGGGCCACTTTAATCATGAGATTTGCCTTCAAGTTTGGAATTACCTCCATCTTACATGAACAGGAAAAGAATATCAGGCAAGTGTTAGAGAAAAAACTAGGTATGACAAAGCAGGCACGTGAAACGACACATTCTGGCTTTGTCAGGGAAGGTTAATTAGCAGCGACCAGAGACGAGGTCCAAGTAAAAAAGACTTCCTAACACAGAGAAAAGAAGATACAGTTGACTCCAACATAAACTAATTCCACTGGGGATTTAAATGTACATTATTGGGCCTAAACAATTTTAAACCCTTACCAAAAAATAGAATTTACATTAACGCCAGGAGTGTGAAAATAGACCGCACTAAGAATGTATACTACAATACATTAACATATTTGCGCTATCAGAAGCACCTGATTTTGAACTGTTCGCAGACAGCCGTTTGGATAAGATACAGGAAGATGACAACCTCGTGGGTGTAGTCAAGATACACACATGGAAAAACAAGATATTAAGTGTAAGTAAACCTTGAAACCAAACAACCTAAAATATCAGTTTACCCAAATTACCAATCTGAAATTATTTACCAACTAATCTAAAATCAAGCAAACGAACCTACTATATCCATTTAACCTAACTTACCAGTTAACCTAATATGACCACTAAACTTGCCAACCATAACCTTAAATAACCATATACCTAACTTCCTAACTAACCTAAACTGATGACCATTTACCTAACAAACTGACCATCTACGTATCTTACTAACTTGACCACTTACCGAACCTATCAACTAACCTACAATAACCAATGGCCGTACTAACTAACATTTCCCGCTATTTCCTGAAGCCGTTCATAATCCCAACATTAAAGTAACATTGTTCTTAGACTTTGCTCTAAACATGCTATCCAAACTCACTTATGTTCGACGTTAATACTAAGTGCACAGCACAGTCTTATTAAACGATTCACTAACAATAATTATATTATTTCATATATCTGTGATATCCCCCCATAGCACTTGTACTGGGGTACATTACTTCATACATCTTAATGTCCTCCATAGCATTAGCACTGGTGCAGGAACGCCATAACAGTAATAACCATTTACATACGAACTACGGAAAATGAATGGTATACCAACTGTCAATACTCCGTTATATTTTACCATTTAATTCGTAGTCTTCCTAAAGAGAATCATTCCCAAGGATTCCTTCAGTAATGACAAGTATATTACCTCAGCCTAAGATCATATTTCACCAGAACTGTTCTCAATCAGCCAGTAGTTTGGTTCGTTATATAGGCTTCAAGCCTATCGACTACCTGGGTGTTAGTTAAAGCCCTCAACGTCATCGTGTGTAACAATCGATCGAAATAACCTGGACACCTACAACTGGGATTAAGATAATTCTAATCATCATATACATACAATTTGACTACAGAAATATGTGGACATATGTCATCTTATATATCACCCAATCTCTATACCTCTGCACATACAAAATTGTTTACATCTGCACATACAAATATAACGTGTTTACATCAAGTGGTAATACCTGTCTCATATCAAAGACTATAACAATTTTTGATAAACATTATCACTGGTCTGATATAGTTGTGACGCACATATCTGGCCTAGGCTAGGGTTTGTATACACACAAGGTTAGGAGTAATTCCACACGCACAACCTTAATAGGCTAATGTAACATGAAACAAGGTCAGCTGGATATCAAATAACCTCTAAATATATGACTCATTAAAACTTAACTTATAATTTAAAACTTAACTTATAATTTCTAATAATCGAAAATAAAATAAAAAAATAATAATGTTGCAGGAGGATGAAAGGCGTGCACGGGATAGAGTTGGAACGATTCGGTTTGCTGTCAGTGGAATAAACCAGGACATATGAAGCAGCCGGGGCACACTACGGAGGGGCCGGGTTTCGAGGCATCACACGTGGCAGAAAAAAAAAATTGATATGAGCAAAATGAGGCCTTCGTCTGTTACTGGCGCGAGGAGCGGCGAATAAGT
>JAUUDZ010457963.1:0-12338 GCA_032361705.1 Panulirus versicolor | reverse complement strand
CATATCATTATAAATAACGTCTGAGCGTGAAAGGAAATTTTGAGCGTTAGATATGAAGTGTGGCTGGAGATCGAGTGTCAGTTCTTACGCGATGTGTGGCGAGGAGCGAGCAGCCCTTCTACATGAGGTAAATCACACAGTATGTGGCGAATGGTTATCTCATAACGATGTATTTTATGATTGAGTGAGGGTTATGGTCATGTTATAGAAAGGTAATATATTGTGTTAATGAGCAGACCTGTAAATGGTTATCTCAAAAATTGCTGGAATTCTTAGAAAATAATGCTTTATGAACCTTACACGTGAGTCTTTCTTTGGAATCTAAAACCTCTGAGTAATTTTTTGTTGGTCTTATCTAGTTATTTACTATGATAAAGTCCTCTCCAGTTGGTTGGACCTTTATCACTTTATCTTCCCTTGATGCTCTCCCTTGTGGCTATTCATTTCCTTCGTGAATCCGTATCCAGATGCCATATTTTCTTTATATCTTAAAATTTTACGGCAGGGTTTTTTCAAATTCTATTTTCCTACATTCAACAATACATCTCTCTCAAGGCTTCCACAGTCATGTACCTCACATCATACATCTTCAAGCCGTATCTTGAAGATTATCATCATCATCAATCCTCAGGAACGTTTCCTTGACTGACACTTGCACTTTAAAGATGGTACATACGACTACATGTTCAGATGTATCTTAATGTCAAGACTCTTTCGCTTCCTCCTGGTGGCTTACTGTAAATATGCGAGGTGGGTTTCCGCGGTGCATGATCATAGATGATTCGCTGCAGCGATTCGGGCTCGAGTACGATAAACTCGTTCCTCATTTGTCGTGCTGAACAAAATCGTAAAATATGATAATCCCGTGAAATAACTGAACCAGTCACAGTTCACTCGAAACAGAGACTTATCATGAATAACCACGGTCGTGTGATCGCATGGCTTATAATATTATGTTAGTAAGTTCTGAACAAAATGTCTTCATTTCTTTGAACTGGTAACATAGCTTGACCTACAAACTAATCCAAAAAAAATTTATTTGAATTTCAAGTTAGTTTTTCTGAGATCTCTAACACTGTGTTCCTTGATTCCTCAAGACGTCGTTTCAAGAACACACTTAATTTTCCAAGTCTTTTCGTAATTTTATCTTCAAAACTACAGTAATAACAAATCCCTTACTGTATAGGAAAGCTTTACGGGTATTATCTAACAATAATGAATAGGAGCCTTCAATCTAAAGTCCAGGTTAAACAACTTTGCCTTTAACTGCATCCTTATGACGAGGGAGGAGAGTTTAGCACTGAGGCGAGTGAGTAAAGCAAGGCAACACACACAAATAACCAAATCAGTGGATGTACAACTAAGCAGGACGAGACAGCAACCAGACAGGAGTCCTTAATTCTGAGGCGGAGAAAAGATAGGTCGAGGCATCAGCCAAGCAGGAAAGTTTCGCGTTGAGGATGATTGAGGAGGGTGGAACAGATCCCAGGCAGGAAAGCTCAGGGTTGACGTGAGTGAACTGCGTAAAGAACAGCCGCCAGGCAGACAATGACTGAGTCATGCGTCAATGTGGTGGAATATGAGAATCTTTTAGAAATATATCCTGGAAGTCTGTCCTCATAGTATATACTTCAGGCAAACATTATTTGGACGTAGCAGGTCTTCATATTCGAGAGGAAGATAATCTTTACAGCAAAGCTTCTTGAGACTTAGGATATCAGTCTCCAGGGAGATGCTGCAGAGGCGCTATGAATCGACAAAGTAAACACACTGGTTTTCCCTCTCACAATATCGTGAAAACTTCTTTTACTGCTTCATGAATATAATCTTTCGACTCACAAAACTACATCCAAGAAGAGTAATTACTGACGGTGCAGAGTCCGGTATTCATACCCTGATGAAAGTTTTACTGCTGTCTTTATTTTACTTTACATGACATTAAAGACACTGCGATTGTATGAACTTTCAGATACATATATAATCGGAGGAGGAGGAGGAGGAGTAGCATTTATCATTTCTTTCGGATGTATTGCTTACCCTCTTCTTCCAAAACTGTCTGAATTCTTTAGGAACCATGTTTCGTTCTTCTCCTGAACGTACAGTACGCTCACGAGCAAAAGTGGCAACATCAAGGTCAAGACTGTGGGCCAAAATGGTGCCTCAGATTCTAGATATGACTCTAGGTATATTCACGTCAATGAATAACAATATGACCTTCATTTCCTTCTAGCAGCGATAGTTTTTGTGATAATATATTTATCAATATATGCACCTCTCATGAGCATAGATAGTTCTAAGAGGAGTTCAAAATGTTGTGTTTCTACACAATGACAACAACTATGGATCAGTCACCATTGGTCACTCAACTAAGACGACGGAACAGCAGGAAACAATCGCCGTGGTCTTACAGAAGATATCATACCACGATCACTAATGGCTAATGTGTGTGGATCTTAAGATGGTGTTTTTTCTCCTGGGTGAGCAGAGTGGATACACCAAGTATCCCTGCTTTATCTGTCTCTCGGATAGTAAAGCTAAGGTGAGCACTGGGTAAGAAAACAATGGCCTCTGAGAGAAAACATGGTGGCTGGAGAAAGGAATATAATCACAGAACACTTTGTTGAGAGAGATAAGATTATTTTACCACCACTGTACATCAAATTAGGTTTGATGTTTAATGAAACAGTTTGTGAAGGCTTTGAACAAAGAAGGGGACTCTGCTTTGACTACATATGCAGAAGATTTCCTGCATGAAGAAGGTGAAGGCAGGTATTTTCGACGGGCCGCAAATCAGGGAACTCATGAAAGACCAACATTTCCAAGATTCAATGACCAATGCTGAGGCAGAGGCATGGCCTTCGTTCACTCTGGTTGTAAGGAATTTTCTTGGTCACCATAAAACTGACAACTGCCCTGAACTAGTGGAGAACATGATTTCTTCTTTCCCTCAACTTGACTGTAAAATGAACATCAAAGTGCATTACCTCCACAGCCACTTGGATCGTTTCCCAGACAACCTTGGTGACCTAAGTGAGGAGCTGGGTGAATGATTCCACCAAGAGTTAAGAACCATGGAAGAACCGAGGACACTGGGATACCCATACTGGGGACACTGGGATACCCATACCGGGGACACTTGGACACCCATATGATGGAGGATTACTGCTGTACCATTCAACGTGTTGTCCTGGGGCAGCTCACAGCAAGAAGTCTTTAAAACGTGAGATGTCTGAGAAAATGAACATTATATCAATGATATATAACTTTCTATGTTTGTTTCACCATCATCTGATTTCTTGGATGTAATTTAATGATAAATAAACACATTCTACGTGTATGAAGCCATTTTTTAAATAAAAAGGCAACAATAATGATTTGTAATCATCAATCCTTGTGCCTGATTGGTTGTATGCATAGCAATTAGGGATATATCATATCTCTATAACCAGAGCTGATAGAGAAAAACTAATGGCATATTTAGAATCAGCGACCAAAATTTGCATTAAAACAAGCCTAATATCTCAGGCAACAAACTCTGTGTAATATTTCGTCTTGTTCACAACTGCCTCCATACACTCATATTTTAGACAGGATTTTTTCAGTGGGGCGCTTGAGTGAGGTGCTTGTAACCTACACAAGTTAATATCAACACCTCAAAAACTCAGTTTCTTTCCATTTTTCTCTCTAAAGCTTCTCACAACTTTCCCATCTCCTCTGATGAATCTTAAGTCCCAAGGTCAACACAATGAACTTACTTGGTGTCATCATAGCTAAGTTTGGTTCAAGCAACTGAAGTTCATGTTTAGACGCCTAAGATTTCCCTCCTTCCACCAAATATCCCGTGGGTGAGAAGGACTGAGTCGCCCTTGTACAGCCTGCTGTTCTCATATGTAAGACTGTTCTAACTCTGCTTCCTTAATTGACTAAGGCAAGTCCAAAGCAATGCAACTTATCAGCTATCTCAGTCTGACTTAAGAACGTGATACACATGTCTTACATCACAATGGTTTACCGTCTCACTTTGGTTGTTGCTTCTGAGAACTGGCTGGTTTTATGTCTCCTGTATTACCTAATCACGTGACCCTCGACCAGTTTCTCCAGCATTACCTAATCACGTGACCTTCGGTCAACCTCTGTGGTCATTGCTAAGTCAAGGGTGGCCCGTTGTGATGAGATGTTATCCTTACACCACTTGTTAGGTTGGTCGGAGGTGGCCCGTTGTGATGCGTCCCTTTTTCTATGCTCATGTTTGCCCTAACAGTGTGAACCGTCTTTCCTCGTTACTTCTTTACCTCCGTATTTTTCTATTATTTAATGTTTCGAAGAGGGTGTGACTTCGCTGAGGACTTTTGATCGTGATATTACAGATCCCTTCATATCCGATCTCGACCTCTAACATGTCTATACATTCATGAAGCACAAATGCTGAGATGCCATCCAGACCGTAAGCGTAGGTTTACTTTGTTTTGTAAACCCATTTATATCCATAATGTTCTTATTATCCATATAGATATAAACCCATTCATCCTAGTGTGGTACTACGTGTCAGAGTGAATACGTTGTAAACTTCACATAAACCTTCATCTGCGTCCATAACAATCCTTCCGTCAGGCTGTTTGATCTGTGACTAATTGTTTGTCCAAGATGAATTTATGAAACAGTCTCAACACAATGTATTCATCCTTCCCTCTTCACTGAAATCTTGATTTTTAATGTGTCTCAGCTACTGTCTGGCAATCACATCTCTCACTGCTTAGCTACCATATCACTCAGCCACTGCCATTACCTGCCTAACATATCTCCTAGCCACTGCCTGGATATCATATATCTTAGCCACTCCCTGGCTATCATATCTCTCAGCCATTACCTCCCTATCATATCTCCTAGCCACTGCCTGGATATCACATCTCTCAGCCGCTGCCTGGCTATCGTATCTTCCATAGTAAAACCTCTACATCACTTTGCCATCTAACATCTGTTGAACCAGTAGGTTTGACATTTTCTCTCCTTCCAGTACGGCTGCAGGCCACCTACCTGCTCTGATACAGATGTTTGGCAACGCTGGACTATTTCCTGTTTGAGGTATTCAGTTTTCCGGTCTGTTTTTATCTTGTGTTGATTAGGTTCATCTGTTTTTCTTTAGATACTTCCTCACGTAAAATATATATCATCTCAGAGATCTGTGGATGAATTTCTATATTTCTAGCCTACCGTATATATAGACCATGTTTTGTTGTCCCTGGCCTATGTTTGTTCAGTGATATGTTGTCACAAAACGTTCCCCCGTCATTCTCTGTAAGTTTACCAGGACCTTCCACCATACAATACCTTAATGAATTTTCCACCACACTGCATGGCTAGTAATGTTGTCGCCTTCATAATCTTCGTTGATCACTCAGTGTTCTCATCAAAAATTCATTTACCTTCCTTAAGACCCTCTTGTTGGAGGTTCGTGTGCCGTGAGCGTAATTAAGCAGACCGTCTGTCATAGTTTACCTGAATGTAGATTGTTTCAATACCCTCCATTGTTTACCATGAACTCCTGGCATTAGGGACTCCCTACCCCATTCCTTATCTTCTCTCTCCTCCCGTCTTATCATGGATGCCTCACGGAAGGTTGATACATACTGAACTTCCTTAATAGGTCGATTTTCGGCTCTGCCCGCAAGGTCCACCTTAATGAGCTTACGCTTTTTTTTTCTGCTTTAGATTTCTCATCTACGGTAACGGCAGCACCATTTTTGAATCTTCCATTATCCTTGAGTTCGGTGCCTCTGAATTTATTGTTTTAATTTTACTCCACCTTACAGCGAGGTCTGAGATCTTTGTGATCTCTCTTTTCTCCCTCTCAGATATGACCTTGACTTGTCTTTCCAGCCTCTCCCGCAATTCACGCTTCTGGTATTGTAAATATTCAGGTTAGTTTTCCCTAGTTTACATAATTTCACAAATAATTTTCTTTTCTTCTTTTCCAGCGATACCTTGGTCTCCTTCCAGACCAGATAACATGATACATCTGTCCTTTTAATCGCTTTTTAGATAGCCCAGTTGTCCGATATCATCTGGTTAAATCATGCAACCTACTTATAACCATTTTCAGTTCAGTCCAGTTCATATCATTACCCTTGACCTTTCCAGTAATTTTTCTCTCACATGACATTTCCTATGCTCTGTACTCTCCGTTTCCTGAGCAGCGTTTACCGTACTGAGTGCGATGACCTTCTATTAAATCCAAAGGATGCTTCTTACGTCAAACATTTCTTAGCAGTTTTTTGAAATTCTACGTCCAGGTTTGCTGATGTTTCTTTTTTCCTCATCTGCCGCCCATCATCCCTTGTACGGCTTACTTACTCTCATCCCCCCAACCATGACATACAGTTCAGTGTAGGCAATTTTGATGTTGGTGACGAAATGTTCGTCGTTCTCGTCTGTTCTTCGGTCGCTTCTCGTGGCTGGTGGTGGTGGTTGGCTGGCTAAGGGAGAGCTCTAAGTGGAGTAGTGGAGTGGACCTCTTACTTATGGATCGGTGGTGGTGGTGGTATGAGTGGTGGGCTGGTTGGTGATACTGAAGATGACTGTACTTTTACATGATAGTCATGCTATTGAGTGTGGTAGGTAGGGTGTAGGTAGTGGCTGTGGTGAGTAGGGTTACTGAGAACGAATTATGAGTTACGTGTTGTCAAGGGGAGCTGGAGAGATTGCATGTTTGTGGACTGAAAGCCATCAGCCCACGTGTGGGTGAGGCAGAAAGAAAAGACAGCTACCTGGGCCAAAGGAGTGAAACATGACAGCCATTCATGGTTCACTGTACAGTCGTCACTCAACCCTCCCAGTACTGTCAGGTGGGTAGTACAGGTAAGAAGTCTGAGGCTGCTTACCATCTATTGCCTACCAAGTGTGGCAATTTTGGCTTAATTGGTAGATGTAGTCCAGGAAGTGACCGTGTCAGTAACTTTTGGTCGTGTCAGTGTGGCTAATGATGGCTATGGTGTGCCAGGAGGGTATGGTGGTGTCCTAATTGGAAAACTTAACGCTCGATACGAGAATTTGGTTGACCTCTTTTCTAACACTAATAATGAGAGAAGTCTAATCTCATTCCTGAATGCTTAGGATTATGTTCAGAGCATCAGTAAGAATCAACTAACACACATACACGGAGGAATCCTTGACAGTTGTATAGGCTTTAACTTGTCATACGCAACTCACAGTTCTAATATTGTTCATGATCTTATGTCTAACCACTCGCCGATAATGGTTATTGTACATATAGCTAATGTCCTTACCTGGCGTTAGACTGAAAAGAAAAAGATCATTAGTAAAACAAGAACATCAAAATAGTTTCATGAATTATATCTCTGACTGGTCCAAAGATTATGAACCCACAAAAGTACAAACTTTTGATGTCAGTCTTGACACTTCTATAAACCTCTTCTATAACCTTTTTACGGAAAGTGAGCAAACTTCAGAGAGCAGAAACAATGCACCTCATAATAGGTTGCCAGTGTACCTGGTAATCCATCATTATTGCTGTATAACATGAATTATGCCACGGGTTATCTACCCTCCATATGGACCAACAGCCTAATTGTACCAATACCTAAACACAATCAACCTGATGAATTTCGCCCCATCTCTCGGACGAGTTGCCTGTGCCAAACCTTTGAGAGGAAGGTGCACAACAGACTACTAGACGGGATCAAAAAACGCATCACCATACATTACTAGTTTCACACACAGCAAAGGTTTACACAACTGTATCACTACTTTCCTAACAGTTCATGGGGACAGAAGGCATAAGTACACCACTCTTCTTGATCTAAAAGCTGCATTTGATATTGCCAATAGACAAGTTGCCAATAGACAAGTTATTCTAAGAGAGTTACCAAAATGGGTATAGATGGGCGGCTCCTGCACTGGATACTCGGCAATCTCTGTAATAAAAAGTCAGCTGTGGTGTTTCAAGGCTACAAAAATGAAGTTAAAGATATTCTACGTGGCATTTCTACGTGGCATTCATCAAGGTGAAATACTTAGCCCCACTTTGTTCAATGTACAAGTCAATGCATTACTGAAATCGATTCCACAGTGTCCCAGAAATATCACTAAAAGTCAGGCTGATGATATTCTTGCACATACCAAAACATATCGTGAGATGCAAACTATTCTTAACTACATACACATAGCCTGTGAAAGCCTTGGCTTCATCATATCAACTAAGGTCTTCAATAAACGAATTGGTAACGACAGGAGAGGACAATCTTAGTTGACAATTGGTGGACACTCGAATGACCATGTGTCCTCCTTTAAATATCTTGGTGTCTCAGTCCCACGTCTGCAGCTAGCGTGGAAAAAGAGTAAATCGACAATGCACAGATAGACTCAGAGCTCTTAGAACTGTTGCAGGGTACAATCCTAATTATGGTGCAAATAACAAAATTGCTAAAATGATAATGGATATATTAGTGAGCATCGTACCTGTTCAGAAATGAGTCCTTGAAGGCTATCAGGACTGAGCTGGTCAACTAATTAATGTAGGTAATCCATCAAGAGCTCTGGTGTTCCAAGGGTTAATTAGTGGGCAAAGCTGTTAGTATCGGATCCCGTGGCGTCCGTATCATAGGTCTACCAAGGTAAACCTGTGGTAGCCTGATGGGTGTTACTGAGGGACTGGTTACACTTACCGAGGCCATGTATGGAAGGACATTAACACGAGCAGTGTGGTGTGTGTGTGTGTGTGTGTGTGTGTGTGTGTGTGTGTGTGTGTGTGGGATGGAGTAGCGGGACGGGAAAGGGTACCAGAGGGAAGTTAAATGGCTCAGGTAAGGGGAAGGAGTACGTTAGCTGGGTGTCAGAGAAGCCGTGGTACAGTGGCAACGATCAAGGGAGGGAGGGAGAGGGGACGTAAGGTGTTGAGCGGAGCCTCCCGTGTCGTGTGTGGCTAAGGATATCTTTAATACAACGCTGTGCAGCCGGGGGGTCGAAGACACCTATAGTTTCATGTCGTTGTACATACAGTTGCGTATAACGAAGGGGGAAAATTGAAATAAAGAATAATCACCATATTTCAAAATATTTCTGTACTTCCTTAACAAACTTAAATTTCAAAGAATTAGTTATCCCCTCTCAAAAACAATGATCGAGATTCACACTGAATAATTTCCTTGAAGGTATTACAGTAAACTTTTAAAGGATTGTGATCTGTATTGTTCAGTCTCCCGGTTACATGGATTCGAGTCCGTTTTCTGTGAGGCAAACCCTGGCCTGGGGTAGACAGAGCAGGTTGGAGTTGAGGGCGGAGGCAAGACAAGGCGACTTCCTGTGAATCTGTCATTAACTTTCACATCCTTCTTGTTCTTCCTCACTGACAGAACTCACTCGTCAACGTTATCGTACAAGATACATCACTACCCTCGTCAACGTTATCGTACAAGATACATCACTACCGGACCGTGGAGGATAGCATGAGTGTGTTCACAATTCAATGATCTAAACTCAAATTTGCAGCTCTTCCAGTAGGGCTAATGAACACGGAACACCTTAGCAGACATTTCCGTCGCCATAAATCACATTAACGGTCAAGCAACGACCTTCTGAGTTAATTTCCTTGGTTTGACAACAGGTCTTGATTGTCCATCAAGGTAAGAAACAATAATGTCGCTGCCTCCCTAACTTGCCTTCCAAATTGATATTTTCTTTAATGATAGAATGCCGGGCCTTGTTACGAGAGACGTCTGCGTGTCATAGTCTGTAGTCTTGACACATCTTGCTTTCAACAGCCAGTGGAGGTCACGGCTGGAGATAGGGTGTGTTTCTGTACCTCATATGGTCCAGTGGAGGTCACGGCTGGCAGTGGGGTGTGGTTCTATATCTCACATGGTCCAGTGGAGGTCACGGCTGGCGGTGAGGTGTGGTTCTGTACCTCATATGGTCCAGTGGAGGTCAGGGCTGGCAGTGGGGTGTGGTGCTGTACCTCACATGGTCCAGTGGAGGTCACGGCTGGCGGTGGGGTGTGGTTCTGTACCTCATATGGTCCAGTGGAGGTCAGGGCTGGCAGTGGGGTGTGGTTCTGTACCTCACATGGTCCAGTGGAAGTCACGGCTGGCGGTGGGGTGTGGTTCTGTACCTCATATGGTCCAGTGGAGGTCACGGCTGACAGTGGGGTGTGGTTCTGTACCTCATATGGTCCAGTGGAGGTCACGGCTGGCAGTGGGATGTGGTTCTGTACCTCATATGGTCCAGTGGAGGTTATCAAAATGTAACATAGGAAGATCGTGATAAATGGAAACTGCATAACTTAAGCTTTAATGAACAAAAGCCAGTTCCCCTCAGAATTATCATATAAACTAGTTACATTCTTTAGCCAATAGGCATATAGATTAGCCCTCCGTCTCACAACGGAAGTGAAAACTTTAAACTCTACCAGTGAACGTGTGAGGACCGACCTTAATGGACACACACAACACCAGAGTGTCGCTGTAATAGAATTATATCAATATAAATGCCAAGAACAAACTGGCGGTACACTGGAATACAGACTGTACCCACTTTACTGGGCAGTACTCACTCCCTCGTTAGTACATGGACTGCACCCACTTCACTGGAACAAGGTGCAGTAATTACTTCTCTGGAAAACAGGTAGTATTCACCCAAGTGAAGATCAGTCATTACCTAATTTACTGGAACACAGGAAGTAAGCAATTGACTGGACACAAGCAGCACCCACTTCAATGGAACACAGGCAGTACCTACATCAATGGAACACAGACATTACATACATCACTCTAACGCAGGCAGTGCCTACATCACTGGCACACAGGTAGTACCTACATCACTGGAACACAAGCAATACCTACATGCTGGAACACAGGTAGTACCTACATCAGTGGAACACAGGCAGTACCTACATCACTGGCACACAGGTAGTACCTACCCACTGGAATACAAGCAGTACCTACATCATGGAACACAGGTAGTACCTACATCAATGGAACCCAGGTAGTACCTACATCACTGGAACACAAGCAGTACCTACATTACTGTAACACAGAGAGTTCCCAGTTAACTGAAGCCCAGACAATATACACTTCATTGAAGACCAGACAGTACCCACGACACTAATGCCCAGAGAGTACCCACTATATTAGAACACAGGCAGTGCCCACGTCACTGGGACACAGCCAGTACCTACATCACTGGAGCACAGACAGTATCTACATCACTGGGACACAGGTTGTACCTACACCACTGGAATACAAGCAGCACCTACATCACTGGATCGCAGGCAGTACCTACATCACTGGAACACAGGCCGTACCTACATCACTGGAACACAGGTAGTACCTACATGACTGGAACAGAGGTAGTACCTACATTGATGGAGCACAGGAAGTACCTACATCACTGGAACACAGGTAGTACCTACATGACTGGAACACAGACAGTACCTACATCACTGGAACACAGGCAGTACCTGCATAACTAGAACACAGGTAGTACCTACATTACTAGAACACAGGAAGTACCTACATCATTGGAACACAGACAGTACCTACATCACTGGAACACAGGCAGTACCTACATCACTGGAACACAGGTAGTACCTACATGACTGGAACACAGGTAGTACCTACATTGATGGAACACAGGAAGTACCTACATCACTGAATCACAGGCAGTACCAACATCATTTGAACACAGGCACCACCAACAAAACTGGGACACAGATAATGCCTACATCACTGGAACACAAGCAACACCTACATCACTGGAACATTATTACTACATATATCAGTGGAACACAGGCAGTACCTACACCACTGGAAGACAGGTAGTACCTACACCACGGAAACAGGGGCAGTACCTAAATAAATGGAACACAGATAGCATCTACATCACTAGAAGAGAGATATTACCTATACCATTCGAACACAGGCATTACCTACATCACTTGAACACAGGAACCACCAACATAACTGGAACACAGGTAGTACCTACATTCCTAGAACACAGGTAGTACCTACATTCCTAGAACACAGGAAGTACCTACATTACTGGAAGGCAGGTAATACCCACATCATTGGAACACAGGCAGTACCTACATCACTGGAATACAGGCAGTACCTACTTAACTAGAACACAGGCAGCAACTACATCACTGGAACATAGATAGCATCTACATCACTGGAACATAGATAGCACCTACATCACTGGAACATAGATAGCACCTACATCACTGGAACACAGGAATTACCTACATCACTCGAACACAGGCAGTAACTACATCACTGGAACACAAGCAGTACCTACATCACTGGAACACATATAGTACCAACATCACT
>JAUUDZ010457952.1:0-12338 GCA_032361705.1 Panulirus versicolor | reverse complement strand
ATAGATATACAAAGAGTGGTACATATGTAGGAGCAGTGCCAACGAAATAGCTATAGAAAGAGAAGTATACATGCAGGACCTTGGCCATTTATACAGGCATGCAAAGAGAGTTATATATGCAGGACCTAGGTCAGCCATGCAGCTTTGCAAAGAGAGGTATACATGCAGAACCTTAACCAACCATACAGTTAAACAAAAAGAGGTACACATGAAGGACCTGGGCCAGCCATTCAGCTATACAAATAGATGTAAAATTGCAGGACCTGGGCCCCCCAAACAGCTATACAAAAAAAAGGTGACATGCTATACCTGGGTCACCCTTACAGCTATGAAAAGAGAGGTACACATTCAGAACCTGGGCCAGTCATATATGTATTCAAAGAGCGGTACATATGCTGGACCTTAGCCTGATATAGAGCTATATAAGATAGGTAAACATGCAGGACCTCGGTCAACCATACAGCTATACAAAGAGAAGCACACATGCAGGACCTGGTACAGCTATACATCTATTCAAAGAGAGGTACATATGCAGGACCTGGCTCAGCCATGCAGCTATATAAAAAGAGGTACACATACAGGACCTGAGCCAGCCATACAGCTATACAAAGAAAGGTACACATGCTGGACCTGAGCCAGCCATACAGCTATACAAAGAAAGGTACATGTGCAGGACCTGGGCCAGCCATACACCTGTACAAAGAGTGGTACACATTCAGGACATGGGCCAGCCATACAGCTATACAAAGAGAGGTAAACATGCAGGACCTGAGCCAGGTATACAGTTATACAAAGAGAAATATTCATGCAGGACCTGGGCCAGCCATACACCTATACAAAAGCAGTACACATGCAGGACCTTGGGCAGCTATACATATATAGAAAGATCAGTACACATGCGGGACCTGGGTCAACAATACAGCTATACAAAGACAGATACATATGCATTACCTGAGCCAGCGATACGGGCTATACAAACAAAAGTACATATGCAGAACCTGGGTATACCATACAGCCATACAAATAAAAGTACACATGCAGGACCGTGGCCAGATATACAGCTATATAAACAGAGGTACATATGCAGGACCTAAGCCATCCATACAGCTTTACAAACAGAAGTACATATGCAGGACTTGGGCCAACCATACAGATTTACAAAGAGATTATGCATGTAGAACCTGGGCAGCCATACAGTTATACAAAGAAATGTACACATGCAGGATCTGAGTCACCAATACAGCTATACAAAATGAGGTACATATGCTGGACCTGGGCCAGCCATACAGCTATCGAAAGAGAGGTACACAAACAGGACCTGGTTCAGGAATACAGCTATATAAAGGGTAAGTACACAAGCAGGACCTAGGCCAGCCTACAGCTATACAAAGAGAAGTACACCAGAAGAAAATGGACCAGCCATACAACTATACAAAGAGAAGTTCACGTGCAGGACCTGGGTCAGACATACAGCTGTAAAAATACAGGTACGTATGCATTACCTGGGCTAGCAATACAGCTACATAAAGGGAGGTACACATGCAGGAGAGATAGAAAACGGCGATAAAAAGAGGACAAATGAAGGACCTTGACCAGTTATACAGCTATATGAAGAGAGGTACATATGCAGGACCTGGGACAGCCATGGGGCTATACAAAGAGAGACACATATGCAGGACATGGGACAGCCATGCAGCTATACAAAAAGAGGTACACATGTAGGACATGGGCCCACCATTCAGCTAGGCAAAGAGATGTGCAATTGCAGGACCTGGGTCAGCCAAACAGCTATACAAAGAGAAGTTGACATGCAAAACCTGGGCCATCCTTACAACTATAAACAGAGAGGTAGACATACAGGACCTGTGATAGCCATATAGCTATTCAAAGAACGTTACACCTGCCGAACTTTAACCAGCCATACAGCTATACGGAGATACGTAAACGTGCAGGACCTGGGTCAGCCAAACACCTATACAAAGAGAAGTATACATTCAGGAACTGATTTAGCTATATAGCTATACAAAGAGAAGTACATATGCGGGACCCAGGCAAGAAATACAGCTATACAAAGAAAGGTACATATGCAGGACTTGATCCAACTATACAGCTATACAAATAGAGGTACACATGCAGGACCCGGGGAAACATACAGCTATAGAAAGAGAAGTACACATACAGAACCTGGACCAGCAATAAAGCAATACAATGAGAGGTACACAGTGATGATCTCATACATCTATATAAAGAGAGGTACGCATGTAGAACTTGGGCCAGCCATACAGCTATACAAGAGCGGTACATATGCAGGACCTGGGCCAGCCATACAGCTATACAAAGAGAGATGCACATCCAGAACCTGGGCCAGCCATAAAGCAACAGAAACAGAAGTTCACATGCAGGACCTGGGTCAGCCATACAGCTGTACAAAGAAGAGTAAACATTCAGGACCTGGGCCAGCTACAGACCTATGCAAAGACAGATATACATGAAGGATCTGGGCCAGCCATACAGCTATACCAAGAGAGGTGTGGGTCAGCTATACAGCTAAATAAAGAGAGGTACACATACAAGACCTAGGACAGAAATACAGCTATACAAAGAGAGGAACATATGAAGGACTTGGGCCAACCATACAGCTATACAAGGAGAAGTACTCATGCAGGACCTGGGTCAGCCATACACCTACATAAAGAGATGTGCACATACAGGACCTGGGACAGCCATACAGTTATACAAAGAGAAGTACACATGCAGAACCTGGACCAGCCATAAAGCTATACAAAGAGAGATACATATGCTGGACCTGGGTCAGTCATATGCTATATAAAAAGATGTACACATGTACGACCTGGGCCAGCCAAAGAGCTATACAAAGAGAAGTATACATGCAGAACCTGTGCCAGCCATACAGCTATACAAAGAAAGGTACACATGCAAGACCTGTGCCAGCCATACATCAATATAAAAAGAGGTATATATGCAGGACTTGGTCCAGCCTTACAGCTACACAAAGAGAAGTACATATGCAGGACTAGATCAGCAATACAGCTATACAAATAGAGATACATGTGCAGGACCTGGGCCAGCCATACAGGTATACAAAGAGAATTACGCATGCAGAACCTGGGCCAGCCAAATAGCTATAGAAAAGACAGACACACATTTAGGATCTGCGCCAGGGAAAGATCTATAGAAAGAGAAGTACACATACAGGACCTTGGCCAGTTATACAGCTATAAAAAGAGGGGTACATATGCAGGACCTGGGTCAACCATACAGGTATGCAAAGAGAGGTACACATGCAGGACCTCAAAGAACCACACAGCTATACATATGCAGGACCTGGGCCAGCCATTTAGCTATACAAAGAGATGTACAATTGCAGGATCTGGGCCAATTAAACAGCTATACAGAGAGTTGACGTGCAGAACCTGGGCCAGCCATATAGGAATTCAAAGAGCTGTACACATGCAGGATCTTAGCCAGCCATAGAGCTATATAAAGAGAGGTAATCTTACAGGGCCTGATTCAGCAATACAGCTATACAAAGAGAAGTACACAAGCAAGACCTAGTCCAGAAATACAGCTATACAAAGAGAGGTACACATGCAGGACTTGGGCCAGCCGTACAGCAGTACTAAAAAAAGTATACATGCAAAATCTGTACGGGCCATAAAGCAATAGAAAGAGAGGTACAAATGCAGGACCTAAGTCATGGTTGTAGCTAAACTAAGAGAGTTACACGTGGAGGACCTACACCAACCATACAGGCATACAGAAAGAGGTACACACACAGGACCTGGGCCAGCCATTCAGCTATATAAGATACGTATAATTGCAGGACCTCGGCAAACGAAATAGCTATACAAAGAGAAATTGACATGCCGAACCTGGGCCACCCTTACAACTGCATAAAGAGAGGTACACATGCAGGAACTGGGCCAGCCATACAGCTATACAAAGAGAAGTACACCTGCAGGACCTGGGCCAGCCACACAGCTATATAAAGAGAGGTACACATGCAGGACCCGGGCCAGCCATACATCTATACAAAGAGAGGAACACTTGCAGAACTTGGGCCAGACATACAGCTATACAAAGAGCGGTACACATACAGGACGTGGGTCAACCATACAGCTATACAAAGAGATATTCACATGCAGGACCTGGGCCAGGCATACAGCTATACAAAGAGAGGTACACATGCAGGACCTGGGCCAGCCGTACGCCTGTACAAGAGGGGTACACATGCAGGACCTTGGCCATCCATACAGATATGCAAAGAGCGTTACACATACAGGACCTGGTTCAGCCATAGAGAGATACAAAGGGAGATACACGTGCAGGACCCGGGCCATCATACAGCTATACAAACAGAGGTACATATGCAGAACCTGGGTCAGTCATACAAGTATACAAAGAGAAGTACACATGCAGAACCTGGGCCTGTTATGCAGCTATACAAAGAGAGGTACACATGCAGAACCATAGCCAGCCATGCAGCTATACAAACAGAGGTACATACGCAGGATCTGGGCCAGCCATACAGTTATAAAAAGAGAAGTTTACATGCAGTGCCTAGGCCAGCCATACAGTTATACATAGACAGGTACACATGCAAACCCTGAGTCAGCCATACAGCCATACAAAAAAGAGGTACATATGGAGGACCTGGGCCAGCCATACAGCTTTAAAAAGGGGGGTACACATACAGGCCCTCTGCCATCCACACAACTATACAAAGAGAGGTACACAAGTAGAACCTGGGTCAGCCATACAGCTATATATATAGCAGTACACATTGAGGACCTGGGTCAGCCGTACAGCTATTCAAATAGAGGTACATATGCATGACCTGCGTTAGCCATAGAGCTACACAAAGAGAGGTACACATATAGCACCTGGGCCAGCCATACAGCTATACAAGAAGTGGTACACACGAAGGACCTGTGCCAGCCATACAGCTATACAAAGAGAGGTACACATGCAAGATCTGGGTCAGGGAGACAGCTATACAGAGAGAGGTACACATGTAGGACCTGGGCCATCCATATACCTATACAAAGAGATGTACATATAAAGGATCTGGGCCAGCCGTACAACTATACAAAGAGCGGTACACATGGAGGACATGGGCCAGCCAAACAGCTATACAAAGAGAGGTATACATGTAAGAGGAGTGCCAACGAAATAGCTATAGAAAGAGAATATACATGCAGGACCTTGGCCATTTATACAGCTATACAAATAGAATTATATATGCAGGACCTGGGTCAGCCCTGCAGCTTTGCAAAGAGAGGTACGCATGCAGAACCTCAACCAACCAGTACAGTTATACAAAAAGAGGTACACATGGAGGACCTGGGTCAGCCATTCAGGTATACAAAAAGAGGTACACATGCAGGACCTGGGCCAGCCATTCAGGTATACAAAGAGATGTGAAACTGCAGGACCTGGGTCAGCCAAACAGCTATACAAAAAAAACTTGACATGCAGAACCTATGCCACCCTTACAACTATACGTGGGCTAGCCATAGAGCTATTCAAAGAGCGGTACACATTCTGAACCTTAGCCAGATATTGAGCTACATAAAGAGAGGTAAACATGCAGGCCCTCTGTCAGCCATACAGCTATACAAAGAGAAGTACACATGCAGGAGCTTGCACAGCTATACCTCTATACAAAACGAGGTACACATGCACGACCTGGGTCACCATATAGCTACAGAAATAAAAGTACACATGCAGACCCTGGACCAGCCATAAAGAAATACAAAGAGAGGTACACATGTAGGACCTGTGTCAGCCATATGGCTGTATAAAAAGAGGTACACTTACAGGACCTGGGTCAGCCATAGAGTTATACAAAGAAAGGTACAAATGCAGGACCTGGGCCAGCCATACAGCTATACAAAGAAAGGTACATATGCAGGACCTGGGCCAGCCATACACCTATACAAAGAGCGGTTCACATGCAGGACATGGACCACCCGTACAGCTATACAAAGAGAGGTACACAAGCAGGACCCGGGCCAGATGTACAGCTATACAAAGAGAAGTATACATGCAGGACCTGGGCCATCCGTACACACCTATACAAGAGCAGTACACATGCGGGACCTGGATCAGCCATACAGATATACGAAGAGCGGTACACGTGCAGGATCTGAGCCACCCATACAGCTATACAAAATGAGGTACATATGCCGGACCTGGGCCAGCCATAAAGCTATAGAAAGAGAGGTACACATACAGGACCTGTGCCAACCATATACCTATTCAAAGAACGTTACATCTGCCGAATTATTCCCAGCCATACAGTTATACAAAGATAGGTAAATTTGCCGGACCTGGGTCAGTAAAACAACTATACAAAGAGAAGTACTCATTCAGGAACTGATCTAGCTATACAGCTATACAAAGAGAGGCACATATGCGGGACCCGGGCACGCAATACAGCCATACAAAGAGAGGTACACGTGCAGGACCTGATCCGACTAAATAGCAATACAAAGAAAGGTACACATGCAGGACCCGGGCAAGCTATACAGCTACAGAAAGAGAAGTACACATACAGAACCTGGACCAGCCATAAAGCACCACAACGAGAGGTACACATGGAGGACCTCAGTCAGCCATACATCTACATAAAGAGAGGTGCGCATGTAGGCCCGGGCCAGCCATACAGCTATACAAGAGCGGTACACATACAGGACCTAGGCCAGCCATAGAGCTATACAAAGAGATATACACATCCAGGACCTGGGCCAACCATAAAGCTATAGAAACAGAATTTCAAATGCAAGCCATAGAGCCAGCCATAGAGCTATATAAAGAGAGGTAATCATACAGAACTTGGGTCAGCCATACAGCCATACAAAGAGAAGTACACATGCAAAACCTAGTCCAGCTATACAGCTATACAAAGAGAAGTACACATGCAGGACCTGGGCCAGCCATACAGCAATACTAAGAAAAGTACACAAGCAAAATCTGGATCAGCCATAAAGCAATGCAAAGAGAGGAAAAAAAGCAGGACCTAAGTCACCGTTGTATCTAAACAAAGAGAGGTACACGTGGAGGACCTCAACCTACCATACAGCTATACAGAAAGAGGTACACACGGAGGACCTTGGCCAGCCATTCAGCTATAAAAGAGATGTATAATTGCAGGACCTAGGCTAGCGAACTAGCTATACAAATAGAAGGTGACATGCAGAACCTGGGCCACCCTTACAACTATACAAAGAGAGGTACAAATGCAGGACCTCGGCCAGCATTATGGATATTCAAAGAGCGGTACACATGCCGGACCTTAGCCAGCCATAGAGCTATATAGAGGGAGGTGAACGTGCATGACCTGGGTTAGTCATATAGCTATACAAATAAAGGTACACATTCAGGACCTGGTCCAGCTATACAGCTAAACAAAGTAAGGTACACATACATGACCTGGGCCAGCCATAAAGCAATACAAAGAGAGGTACACCTGCTGGACCTGGGCCAGCCATACAGCTATATAAAGAGAGGTACACATGCAGGACCCGGGCCAACCATACAGCTGTACAAAGAGAGGAACACTTGCAGAACCTGGGCCAGTCATACAGCTATACAAAGAGCGGTACACATACAGGACCTGGGTCAGCCATACAGCTATGCAGAGATATTCACATGCACGATCTGGGCCAGCCATACAGCAATACACAAAATTACACGTGCAGAACCTGGGTCACCCATACAGATATACAGAGAGAAGTACACATACAGGACCTGGTCCATCTATACAGCTATACAAAGAGAGGTACACATGCAGGACCTGGGCCAGCCATACAGTTATAGAAAGGGAGGTACACATGCAGGACCTGGGCCAGGCATACAGCTATACAAAGAAAGGTACACATGCAAGACCTGGGTCAGCCGTACGCCTATACAAGAACGGTACACAAGCAGAACCTGGGCCAGCCATAGAGATATACAAATAGGGGTACAAATGCAGGACCTGGGTCAGCCATACAGCGATACGAAGAGAGATACACATACAGGACCTGGGCCAGCCATACAGATATCCAAAGAAAGGTACACATGCAGGACACTGGGTCAGCCATACAGCGATACAAAGAGAGATACACATGCAGAACCTAGGCCAGCCATACAGCTATACAAACAGCAGTACATATGTAGAACCTGGGTCAGTCATACAGTTAAAGAAAGAGAAGTACACATGCAGAACCTGGGCCTGCTATGAAACTATACAAAGAAAGGTATACATACAGGACCCGAGCCAGCTATACAGCTATACAAACAGCGGTACATATGCAAGACTTGGGCCAGTCATACAGCTATACAAAGATGAATATACATGCGTAGCCGGGACCAGCCATACAGCTATACAAAGACAGGTACACATGCAGGACCTTTGTCAGCCATACAGCCATACAAAAAGGGGTATATATGCAGGACCTGGGCCAGCCATACAGCTTTAAAGAGAGGGGTACACATACAGGCCCTCTGCCATCCACACAACTATACAAAGAGAGGTACACAAGCAGAACCTGGGTCAGTCATACAGCTATATATAGAGCAGTACACATGGAGGACCTGGACCAGCCATACAGCTATTCAAATAGAGGTATATATGCATGACCTGGGTTAGCCATACAGCTATACAAAGAGAGGTACACATATAGGACCTGGGCCAGCCATACAGCTATACAAGGAGCGGTACACACGCAGGACCTGTGCTAGCCATACAGCTTTACAAAGAGAGGCACATGTGGAAGATCTGGCTCAACCAGAGAGCTATAAAAGAGATGTACACATAGAGGACCTGGGCAAGCCATACAGCTATACAAGGAGGAGAACACTCGTAGGACCTGTGCCAGCCATGCAGCTATACAAAGAGAGGTACACATGCAAGATTTTGGTCAGGCAGACAGCTATACAAAGAGAGGTACACATGCAGTACCTGGGCCAGCCATATAGCTATACAAAGAGATGTACACATAAAGGACCTTGGCCTGCCGTACAGCTATACAAAGAGCGGTACACATGCAGGACATGTGCCAGCGAAATATCTATACAAAGAGAGGTATATATGAAGGAGCAATTCCAATGAAAGAGCTATAGAAAGAGAAGTACACATGCAGGACCTTGCCCAGTTATACATCTATAAAAAGAGAGGTACATATGTAGGACCTGGGTAAGCAATGCAGGTACACAGAGAGAGGTACACATGCAGGACCTAAAAGAACCATACAGATATACATATGCAGGATCTGGGCCAGCCATTCGGCTATACGAAGAGATGTACAACTGCAGGACCTGGGTCAGCTAAACAGCTATGAAGAGAGAAGTTGACATGCAGAACCTGGGCCACCCTTACAACTATGCAAAGAGAGGTACACATGCAAAACCTGGGCCAGCCATATAGCTATTCAAAGAGCTGTACAAATGAAGGACCTTAGCCAGCCATAAAGCTATATAAAGAGAGGTAATCATACAGAACTTGGGTCAGCCATACAGCTATACAAAGAGAAGTACACATGCAAGACCTAGTCCAGCTATACAGTTATACAAAGAGAGGTACACATGCAAGATTTGGGTCAGGCAGACAGCTATACAAAGAGAGGTACACATGCAGTACCTGGGCCAGCAATATGCTATACAAAGAGATGTACACATGAAAGACCTGGGCCAGCCGTACAGCTATCAGAGAGCGGCACACATGCAAGATATGGGCCAGCCAAATAGCTATACAAAGAGAGGTATACATGTAGGAGTAATGCCAACGAAAGAGCTATAGAAAGAGAAGTACACATGTAGGCCCTTGGCCAGTTATATAGCTATAAAAAGAGAGGTATATATGCAAGACCTGGGCCAGCCCTACAGCAATACTAAGAAAAATACACATGCAAAATCTGAACCAGTCATAAAACAATGCAGAGAGGTACAAATGCAGGACCTAAGTCACCGTTGTAGCTAAAGAAAGAGGTACACGTGGAGGACCTCAACCAACCATACAGCTATACAGAAAGAGGTACACACGCAGCACCTGGGTCAGCCATTCAGCTAAAAAAGAGACTTATAATTGCAGGATCTGGGCTAGCGAAAATAGCTATACAAAGAGAAGATGACATGCAGAACCTGGGCCAACTTTACAAGTATATATATAGAGGTACACATGCAGGACCTCGCCCAGCTTCATAGCTATTGAAAGAGCGGTACACAAACAGGACCTTATCCATCCATAGAGCTATATAGAGGGAGGTGAACTTGTAGGATCTGGGTCATTCATACAGCTATACAAATAGAAGTACACATTCAGGACCTGATCCAGCTATACAGCTATACAAAGAGAGGTACACGTACAGGAACTGGGCCAGCCATAAAGCAATCCAAAGAGAGGTGCACCTGCAGGACCTGGGCCAGACATACAGCTATATAAAGAGAGGAACACATGCAGGACCCGGGCCAGCCATACAACTATACAAAGAGAGGAACACTTGCAGAACCTGAGCCAGATATACAGCTATACAAAGAGCGGTACACATACAGGACCTGGGTCACCTACATTGATATACAAAGAGAAGTACACATACAGAACCTGGTCCAGCTATACAGCTATACAAAGAGAGGTACACATGCAAGACCTGGGCCACCCATACAGCTATAGAAAGAGAGGTACACATGCAGGACCTGGGCCAGGCATATAGCTATATTAAGAGAGATACACATGCAGGACCTGGGCCAGCCGTACGCCTATACAAGAGCGGTACACATACAGGACCTGAGCCAGCCATACAGATATACAAAGAGCGGTACACATACAGGTTCTGGGTCAGCCATACAGCAATACAAAGTGAGATACATATGCAGGACCTTGGCCCACCATACAGATATACAAAGAGCGGTACACATGCAGGATCTGGGTCAGCCAAACAGCGATAAAAAGAGAGATATACATGCAGGACATGGGCCAATCATACAGCTATACAAACAGAAGTATTTATGCCGATCCTGGGCCAGCCATAAAGCAATACAAGGAGAGGTACACCTGCAGGACATGGGCCAGCTATACAGCTATAAAAAGAGAGGTACACATGCAGGACATGGCTCAGGCATACAGCTATACAAAGAGAGGTACACAGGCAGGACCTGGGCCAGCCGTACGCCTATACAAGAGCGGTACACATGCAGGACCTGGGCCACCCATACAGATATACAAAGAGCGGTACACATGTAGGACCTAGGTCAGCCATACAGCGATACAAAGAGAGATAAACATGCAGGACCTAGGCCAGCCATGCAGAGATACAAAGAGCGGTACACATGCAGGATCTGGGTTAGCCATACAGCGATACAAAGAGAGATACACATGCAGGACCTGGGCCAGCCATAAAGCTATACAAACAGAAGTACATATGTAGAACCTGGGTCAGTCATACAAATAATCAAAGCGAAGTACACATGCAGAACCTGGGCTTGCAATGCAGCTATACAAGGAGAAGTACACATGCAGGACCTGAGTCAGCCATACAGCTATACAAACAAAGATACATATGCAAAACCTGGGCCATCTATACAGCTATAAAAGATAAGTATACTTGCAGATCCTGGGCAAGCCATACAGCTATACAAAGACAGGTGCAATTGCAGGACCTGAGTTAGCCATACATCCATACAAAAAGCGGTACATATGCAGGACCTGGGCTAGCCATACCGCTTTAAAAAGAGGTGTACACGTACAAGCCCTATGCCATCAACACAACTATACAAAGAGAAGTACACAAGCAGAGCCTGGGTCAGCCATACAGCTACATATAGAGCAGTGCACATGGAGGACCTAGGCCAGCCATACAGGTACTCAAATAGAGGTACATATGCATGACCTGGGTCAGCCATAGATTTATACAAAGAGAGGCACACATATAGGAACTGGGCCAGCCATACAGCTATACAAGGTGCAGTAGACACGCAGGATCTGTGCTAGCCATACAGCTTTACAAAGAGAGGTACATGTGCAAGATCTGGCTCAACCAGACAGCAATAAAAAGAGATGTACACACGCAGGATCTGTGCCAGCCATACAGCTATACAAAGAGAGGTACACATGCAAGATTTGGATCAGGCAGACGGCTATACAAAGAGAGGTACACATGCAGGACCTGGGCCAGTCATATAGCTATACAAAGAGATGCACACATATAGGACCTAGGCCAGCCGTTCAGCTATGCAAAGAGTGGTACATATGAAGGACATAGGCCAGCCAAATAGATATACAAAGAGAGGTACATATGTAGGAGCAGTGCCAACGAAATAGCTATAGAAAGAGAAGT
>JAUUDZ010457941.1:0-12339 GCA_032361705.1 Panulirus versicolor | reverse complement strand
GTCGGCGGAGGTGGGGGAAGCTTCTGGTCTCATGGTGTCCATCAAGAGTGGACCCTGGAACCGTTCAGCCTTCCATAACCGGTGGTGTCCAGGCCGGCTCGGTGCGGGAGAGATATTAGTTAGTCGTGCCTCCATTAGTCGTAGAAATGAGGATAAAGAATCCTGTACGTCACTTGTTGTCTGATGTTATATCTTACAGAATGGAGGGAGAGAGAGAGAGAGAGAGAGAGAGAGAGAGAGAGAGAGAGAGAGAGAGGGAGAGAGAGTGCGCGCTTCTGGACTGGAAAGCAGTAACCCACGTGTAGCTGAGGCAGAAAGAAAAGGTTGATGCTTATGCCTAGGAGGGGAACGTGGCAGCCACTGCAGTGTTGTTGCACTGCGTCGCCATCAACAACCCTTCTGATATCCAGCTGGTAGCACCTCCCCGGTCGATGGTTACCTCCCACCTAAGATGGATGAAAACTGGAAACATCCAAATGAAATTAAAACATTTCTTGAGCCGTATTCCTTATTTATTTATTCATTTATGTGTTTATTTATATATTCATTGACCAGAGCTGGGGAACCGGCCGAGGGAAATCATGGAAAGGTCTGTGGGGCCTGGTTGTGGACAGGCAACTGTGGTTTCGTTACATTACATATGACAGCTGGAGAATGAGTGTGAGCGAATAAGGCTTTTCTTCTCGTGTTTCTGGCGCTGCCTTGCCAACGCGGCAAACGGCAGACATGCATGAAAGAAAAAAAGAAAGTTAAAATATTCGTTTATTTGAAGATTATCGTAATTTTTAGCACCATAGGAACAGCTGTTCATCGAGCCGGTGTGGCGCGAGGACGGTTCTGCATTTTATGGAGGTTGTGCCAGCAGTACACGGTCCCACCTACCCGGTTCCCCACGCACCTTCACGCTTATTGTGCCGGACACCACGGCAACGCTCGACATACTCCCCGAGTGTGTCTGCCCGTTCGTTGGGTTGTCGCATACTCCAGGTGGCTCTCTGCTGAATTTGTGTAGAAGATAACGAGAGATGGTGAGTGGTATACTGTGGAGAGAGAGAGAGAGAGAGTGTGTGTGTGTAGGTTACAGGAGGGTGTGGGAGGCCAGGCAGGCAAGGTTGAGACACGCACGGGCCTTGCATCACAGCAAGAAATCAATCCAGCACCAGCAGCATGCCAGAAAACAATTTATTACGGCCCCATAACGGTGGTATTCCACTTTCCAGCGACGTGAGTCTCTCTGGTTTGTGTCATATCCAGTCCTGCTGCTCCACCTCGTAATGTTACCCTCACCTCAACATTGCAGCGAAAGGCCTGTAATAGGAATCGTGTTTAGGGAACTTCTACTCCAGGAATCATGTCTCCTCACAGCTCGCCTCGCCAACTCTTGCCTCTTCATTCCATCTCAAGTTCTGTCTTCTCAGTGTCTTGTCTGGTCTCTGGCACCTACATCGTGAGTGAGCGTCGCGTCAAGCTTCCAAGAAATCCTTTTCAGAATTAGCCATAAACCCATTCCAGTTCCAGATAACTCCAGTTCACCACTGTACTCCCCAACTTGTGAAGGCTTGCCATCATATAGTGTCTTCCTGAAGAGCGGGATTTATCTTTCCCTTCAAGATACAGACCCATACTTAGGCCTCGTGTGGCTCATTTCAGATGTGATGTGAGCGACCATAAACAACTCCACTTTGGAAAAACGAATATTACACACACTCGCACACACACACACACACACACACATACACACACACACACACACACAAACACATGTACACACACATTATACTTCGTTGCCGTTTCCCGCGTTAGCTAGGTGTCGCCAAGAACAAATCCCACATTCGTTCGCATTCAGTCTCTAGCTGTCATGTGAAATGCACCGAAACCACAGCTCCCTATCCACATCCAGGCCCCACAGACCTTTCCATGGTTTTCCCCGGACGCTTCACAGGCCCTGGTTCTGTCCATTGACAGCCCGTTGACACTTGTATACCACGTCATTCCGAGATACTCTCTCCCGTGCTTGTCCTTCACCCTCCTGCATGTTCAGGACCCGATCGTTCAAAAAACTTTTTCACTCCATTCTTCCACCTCCAGTTTGGACTCCCCGCTCTCCTTGTTCCCTCCATTTCTATCTTCTTTGTCAACCTTTTCTCATTCATTTTCTCTATACGTTCGAACCGTTTCAACACACCTTTTTCGGCTCTCTCAACCATACTCTTTTTATTAACACACATATCTCTCTCTCTCATCCTTTCATAATGCATTCGATCGGACCCCCCTCCCACCACATATTGTCCTCAAACATTTCATTGGTACTCCCTATGTGTTGTAAATGGCGACTAAAGGGGGCGGGAGCGGGGTGCTGGAAACCACCTTGTTTTTCAGTTTCTGAAAGAAGGAACAGGAGCCAAGCAGGGAGTGCTCATCCTCCTGGAAGGCTTAGGTTTATGTGTCTGAATGTGTGTGGATGTAACCAAGAAGAGAAGAAAGGAGAGATAGGTAGTATGTTTGAGGAAAGAAACCTGGATGTTCTGGCTCTGAGTAAAACAAAGCTCAAGGATAAAGGAGAGGAATGGTTTGGAAATGTTCTAGGTGTAAAGTCAGGAGTTTGTTAAAGGATAAGAGCTAAGGAAGGAGTAACACTGCTACTGAAGCAGGAGTTGTGGGAGTGTTAGATAGATTGTAGGGGACTTAATTCTAGATTAATATGGGTAAAACTGAAAGTGGATGGCGAGAGATGGGTGATCAGGACCAGAGTGTGAAACAAAAGATCATGAGAAGCAAGTGTTTTGGGAGCAGTTGTGTAAGACACAGGGTATTATGATGGATGATATGAATGTGAAGATGAATAATGTGGCAGTTGAGGGTATAACTGGAGGGCATGGGCTGTTCAGTATTATGACTGAAAATGGTGAACAGCTTGCGGAGTAGTGTACTGAAAAAGGCCAGTTGATTGGGAATACCTGGTTTAAAAAGACGGAAATACTCAAGTAATCGTATATGAGTAGGAAAGATGGTCTACGGCGTTATTGTATTACATATTGATTGATAGGTGTGTAGAAGAGAGTCTTTTGGATGTAAATGTACGGTAAGGGGCAGCTGATGGGATGTTTAAGCACTATCTTGTCGACCCAAGGGTGAAGATTTGTAGAGGTTTTAGGACAAAGCGTAAAAATATCGGTGAGAAGAAAGTGGTGAAAGTAAGTGAGCTTGGTAAAGAGACTGGTGTGAAGAAATACAATGAGAGATTGAAAGTAGAAAGGCAGAACGTGAGAGTAAACTGGCATGTGCGAGAGATATATGTGGCATGCGAAAGGTGGGAGGTGGGCAGATTAGAAAGGGTGGTGACCGGTGGAATGAAGGAGTAAAGTTGCTAGTGAAAGAGAAAAGAGAGGCGTTTGGACTTTGCTTGTAGGGAAGGAATGCAAATGATTAGAGGATGTATAAGAGAAAGCGGCAGGAGGTCAAGAGGAAGATGCAGAGGTTGAAAAAGAGGGCAAATGAGAGTTGGGGTGAGAAAGTATCATTAGGGAGAATAAAAAGATGTTTTGGAAGGAGGTAAATGATGTGCGAAAGACAAGGGAACAAATGGGAACATCAGTGAAGGGGTTAAGGGGGAATTGATAACCGGCAGTGATGAAGTGAGGAGATGGGGTCCTCTGAAGTGAGAAGTTCTCTTCCGTTAACCGATAATAATACAGCCTTACTAAAGGTGACTTTTCATTCTTGGATTAACTTCAAGTTCATACTTTGTAATTGCAGTTTAAAACATTTAGACCATTAAGACATATCACATAACTGCAATAAGTAATTAACATAAACATGTAGAATATATATGTACCGTTACAACGCAATTATAAAGATTGAAACGGGATCTGCGTAAATAGATATAAACCAATATAAAGCCCCGGATACTTCTATGATAGATCAAGATAGTCACTTAACAACATGTGTGTCTTTTTTGAAGCTTGAGTTCTCATTCCTGTGCTGTTTCTCTTTTTATTACTCATTGTCAGTATAGATTCCGCTGTTCGAGTTTCAGTATCATCAATGCATCTAGAAATGATGGCAAAATCCTCTGTAATTAATTGATGGTCGTTGCTTCCACAGTGACTTCTGACAGCTGAAGAACTCTAGTCCTTTAACAGTGAGTCAGTGCGTGATGATACACCGAGGTGTTGGTCCACTATCTCACTTTGGATTGAAGCTTTAAGCTGCCGCTGTGTTCAGCATGGCAGCTTGAACACCAGTGATTATGTACAATCATTGGTGTGAGAGCAGGTGGCACCTTGTATTTATTCTCAAAGAACGACGTAATAGAGGAGTGTTTGTAAAGTCCATGTGAGGAGAACATTTACTTAAGATTTTTTTTGTTAATTTCTTTATTTATTTATTCCTTTATTTATGTATTTAGCTTACCATGATATGGAAATCTGACTTTTTGGTGACTTCCTTGGATCTGTTATTGGTGATTATTTGAGTGGTATTATTAATCTTGCTTTAGGTATTAAGAGTAATCCTGCACACATTTTAGCAACAGGCTCTTCTCGCTAATTTTCCTTTACAGCCTTTCCTACTCCGTCATCTGTGTTTATCATGTGTGCAGCTGCTGTGTTTATGCTGTGATTAATGAATCAAGTCGACTCGTTATCCATCAGTACCACAATGCCCCAGCAAAGCTAATTTTGTACCTGCTCTTGATCACAAAATTATACCGACTCGGAGGCCAAGGACAGCAATCTTCGTGTTAATCTTTCATGCTCTGCTTCTCAGGCACCAGAAATTTACGTGGAGAGCAAGTATATGTCAGCAGGTCTTAAATCGCAGTCACTGCCCACTGAACAGCAGAATCCTCGTAGGATCTCGTGATTTCAGAACGTAGGCACCGACCATGTCTCATGAACAGGATATGGTCGACCTCTCCTCTGAGCCAGTGATTGTGCTGCATATCTTTTCCTACGCAACCATTTTTTGACGAACGTAACGTGAAATGAGATCTTATAATTATATTGATGAACCTTGTACCTTTTTGGTGCATCAATATTCCTCTTTCTCTCTCCTCTCATGGTAGATGGAAGAGAATGGGCTGAATGTATAGTGCCTTTCTACAAAGGAGAGCGGGAACAAAAGTATATGTTTCCAATTACAGTGATAGAAGTTTATAAAGTGCACTTAGAAAGTTGTATGGGAAAGTGGTGATCGAGAAAGTTAAGCCTGGCGTCACTTGGTATGTTTCCCTGACATGTAGGAAGGTGTGACCCCGTCCAGCGTGGCCCTCCTGAACAGGTTCCAGTGTAGAGCAGCGTGTGTCGTCACTGAGTGGACCGTCACTCCCCGCCTCCCTCTCCATCGTTCACTGTCGTCCCTTCTGGTAATCCACCGCTTCTCACGCGGGTGTTGCTCTAATGTGCAACTCGTTTCCTGAGCCACCCACCGGTGTGAACCCAGACGCTCTCCCTGCCGCACTGCTGGTGGTGGACATAAACGCATGCAAAAGAACTTCAAAAACTTCTCCATGCCGTCTTGTTTCTCGCGTATCCCACGAGTATGATTTACTCCCTGTTCATGATTTATCCTTTTGAACCTAACTTGCTAATTCTATTTTCTAATGTTGATCTTGTTTATATCTCTTGTCCAAACTCTGGTGTTTATATCTGTTGTCCAGACTCTGGTGTTTATATCTCTTGTCCAAACTCTGGTAGTTTTCCTTGCTTTCTAATCCATGACAAACTTGCTGCTTGCGCAAAGGGGAACCCGTCAGTCTCGTCACCGCACTCCTTGCTGCTGTCGTGAGTGTCCTCCTGCCGCAGACAAAGGGAAAGAGACGGAGGGAGGAAGCAAGAAAGAGTAAATATATTTTGTTTTTGTCTGCAAACTGGTGACAGACAATTATGTGGGCCGGGGAGGGAAGTGGCCGGATAGATAAACCATTTTGAGAAGAAAGAAAACTTTCAGGGAGAATGAGAAAATGTTTTTGGAAGGAGGTTAATGGTGTGGGGAGAACAAGAGAACAACTGTGAGCATCAGGAAGGGAAAGAGATGAGGAAGTGATAACAGGTAAGAAATAGGTGAAGAAATGGAGTGAGTGTTTTCAGAGACTGTTGAATGTGTTAGACGATAGGGTGGCAAATATTGATTATGCCGGGGAGGTACGCAGAGTGAGAGAGTCTTAGCAGGTGATAGTAAAAAGAGAAGAGGTGGTGAAAGTCTTGCATAAGACGAAGTGTCGCAGGCGGCTGGAACGGATGAGATTGCAGTTTAATTTCTCCAGAGAGGAGGTGACTTATGTTGTTAATTGGTATGTTAAGATTATTAGCGTTTGTATGGCTTATTGAAGATACCTGAGAATTGGCGAAATATATAGTGTCATTGTATGAAGGCACGGGAAACAAAAGTATGTTCGAATTTAAAAGATATAAGTTTTTGTGTATGCCTATAACGTTAACTGGGAAAGAGGCGACTGAGAGAGAGTATGGTGGCATGCGCAGGGCATGAGTCTGGGGAGGTACAGTTTCGCTGAGAGGATGTGTGGATCAGGTGTTTACTCTGATGATCTTTGTGAGAAATACTTAGAGAAACAGAGGGATTTGTATGTGGCCTTTATAGATTTAGAGAAAGCGTATGACAGGGTTGATAGTGGTGCTCTCTGGAGGATGTTCCGGATATACGGCGTGGGAGGAAAGTAACTTGAAACAACGAGTTTTTATCAAGAGAGTTAGGCGTTTTGTGGGAATAAAAAGAGAGGAGGTTGAGGAGTTTTAGGTGAAGGTAGGCCTGTGTTAGGGGTGTAGGATATCACCATGGCTGTTTAATCTCTTTGTGGATGGTATAGTGAGGGACATGAATGCAAGTGTCTAAGAGAGAGGAGCAGGTCTGCAGTTTGTTGGGTTTGCTGGTTGAGGCCTGAAAGGCAAGTCAGTTACTGTTTGCTGATGACACGGCGTTGGTGAAAGATTTGGATGAGAAATTGCAGAAGGTGGTTTCTGAGTCTTGGAAAGTGTGCGAAAGGAGAGATTTTACAGTAAAGTGAATAAGGAGAACTGCGCTTACACCCCTCCAGCTCTCCTTTATATCCAACACTGACGAAAAGCGAGTTACAATGTCATGTCATCCTTTGCACACGAAACGAGTATAAGTTTGAAAATCTCTTCAGTAGATGACACTGAAAGAAAACAAGTTGACATATATAAGGTCTTCCGCTGAACCACGGAAACATTCTTTTCAGTGGGATTAAGTTCACACTCCTCCGGTATGAGGTGGAGGAAGATATTGCGAGCACTACAGGACACCAGACGGTCAAAGGCACCGACATATTACGGCTTAACAGTGTGACAGACCTCGGAGTGATGACGTCTGACGACTTGACCGTCAGTGAAAGTGGTACGTTGGATCTCGCGGACCTTCAAAACAGGAGAAGCAAAACCAGTGATGACGTTTCTTTAAGGCGGTAATACTCTCACGACTACAATACCGCTGTGTACTGACATAACCAGACAAGACGGGCGAAATTTCCTAGTTCGAAGCGATCAGAGATCCTTCACGGACCGTGTTATGATGGTAAAGGAACTGAACCATTGAGAACAACTGTAATCTTTGAGGTTGTACTCTGTGGATAGCAGACTGACGAGATGTATCATCATTCTCACTTGGAAAGTTTTAGACATCGCGATTCCCAACCTACTCTAGCGAGTGATTCCCTATAGGCTCGACGGGCGCGACTTGCTCTGTAGAATGTACCCCGAGGCCCAAAACTATTCAGTGCATTACCTGCGGACATCATCAGAAACATTTATGGGGGCACACACTGGAGAAATCTAGGAAGGCCCTCGCTAAGCATTTACCAGGTTCTACCAGAGTGACCGGGCTGTTGTGGTTACGTGGGCTTGCGAGACACGGGTTTGCAAGAGCCCGGTCGACCAACATCCCAACTCAGGAGGTTGGACTCTGTCCGAGCTGTGAGGGGAGTCAGATGATCTCCCAAGCATACGTGAGGTATACGCTAGGCGAGGGCTAGTGAGGGATGGTAAGGAGACCAAAGTAGGTTGAGGCTAGTGATGGCTGGTAAGGAGACCAGGAAAGTTGAGGACTAGGAAGTGATGATGGTGAGGAGACGCAGGATACGTGAGGGGTGGTGAGGAGATCGGTGATCCGTGAGAGCACGTAAGGAATTGTGAGGAGGCCAGGACGAGGTAGGTAGGGCAGGAGTACGGCAGCTTGAAGTCACTCTCCAGGTAGAAGCAGGGAACAAGGCAGGTAACAAACAGGGTAGGACAGGTCAGATCCAGGTTACTGCCCAAGTTCAGGTAGACTGACTTCCCATTGCCATAGCTGCGCGCGCGCGCGCACACACACACACACACACACACACACACACACACACACACACACACATGCTGGTAAAGTTTAACACATATATCAGAGATGAAAGTCTCATTACAGACAACTAACTGCATTGGAAGAAAATGATGGTATAATTGGTATTTTTGAATCTCTGTTCGAGATATCTCCTCGCCAAGTATGCAGTTGCTGGGTACGTTATACTTGGGCACATAAAGTAGACGGTGGCGCCTTGATCTTTGTTAAAGGTCATCTCAATCATATGCTCGATAGATGTTGTGGCTATAGATAAAATCTACTCGACTCCAGTTTTGATGAAACAGTATAAAGCTTCGTAGGATAGTACCAGAAGGACTAGTTTGTAGGCCCCGTGCACAGGCACCAGAGGTAGACGAAAAACTTTATGATCAGTTAGCAGACATTTTGTCATGAACAAGTTGTGATCATAACAGGAGATTTTAACATATCGGTATATAAGTTGGGAACATCCCTTTCTAGTATCTTCAGGCTGAGGCTCTACCTAAATTTGTCTGAAGGTGCCCCCAGCATAGTTAGTTGAGGAACCTACTCGCTCGCCAGAGAGAGAAGACATCAGATTTAGTTCTTGCTATGGATAACGTTTTCGTCAATAATGTTAAAGTTAGAAAAAGAGTTGGTACAGGCGATCACTGACAAATTACTTTTGGGGTATTTTTTTTAACATCCCTGTAATGCTGGTCAGCTTGGAACTGTCGAAAGTTTAATGATCTTCACATTGTTCTTGGAAGGTAAATCTGGGACAGTATCGTTAAATAGTAAACGTTTGACCCCGAATGAGGCGAAGTATTTTTTCCTCAGCGAGATTGTTAACACACGGAGTGATTTACCAAATACAGTATTTGAAGGAATCACCATAGATATGTATGAAGATAAACTTGGTAAATATTGTACTTCGAATCCACAGGTAACATTGGTCGCACCTCCTTTTGTACATGAAAAGTTTACAGGTTTTTTTTTCTCTTTCGGGCATCTATATGTCCTTATTTTCTTACCATCTATATGTCCTCTCTTCTCTTACTGTGAATTTCTGGTATCTTGAGGACCCAGTGGTCTGATGGTGTTTGAATTTCATTGTAGACCTTTGTATAAGTTATGGCTAGTAAGGGATAGTGGGGAGCCCAGGTGAGGAATAGTGAGGGATGTTGAGGAGACGAAGATGGATGAAGGCTAATAAGGGATGTTTATGAGACGAGGATAGGTGAAGGATTACTTAGGGATGGTTAGACCAGGAAACCTGAGGGCTAGTTAGAGACAGGTTGGAGACCAGGATAGGTGAGGGACGGCGAGTAGACCAGGATAGGCAGGTGCTGGTGGGAAGACACGTAGGTGATAAATGTCAGCAGAAGAATAGTTCAGGACTTAGAGGATAACATTGATTTGTCATTGTTTAGATATCTGTCCTTCGTGGCCGATATGGGCAGTACGGCTAGAAATGGACGGATGAAGTCCTAGAAAGGACCTGTTAGGTCTGGTGAGGGGCCACACTACGTGTTGACGTAGGGCCTCACTGGTTGTTCTGATGGCTACATCACCAGTGGACGTGAGGGCCACACCAATTGTTGTAAGGGTCACATCACCAGTGGATGTGAGGGCCACTCCACTTGCAGTGAAAACAAAATCACCAGTAGACGTGAGGGCCACATTACTTGTCTTAAGGGCCATATCACCAGTGGATGTGAGGGCCACACCAGTTGTATTAAGGGTCACATCACCGATGGATGCGAGGGTTGCACCAGTTGTAGTATTGGACGTAAGGGCCACTCCAGTTGTCGTGTGGGCCACACCAGTGGACGTGAATGCCACATTAGTTGTCATGATGGCCACATCACCAGTGGACGCGAGGGCCACACCAGTTGTGAGGGCCACGTCACCCGTGGACGTAGACACCCCTAGCTGTCGTAAGGACCACACCAGTTGTTGTAAGGGCCACATCACCGGTGTACGTCAGGAACCACACCAGTTGTCATGAGGGCCACATCAGTGGAAGTGAGGGCCACATCACCAGTGGACGTGAGGGCCACACCGGCAGTGGTCAGCGTGTCTTCATTTTCCGTTGTGTTTTCCGGTGTGGTGTGAGAGTGGTAGGTGTAAGACCCACACCCGGGCACTCCTGCCTCCTACCACCACCACCACCACCATCACCACCGGGACCTGGGTCGCTCCTTGCTCTTTATCCTGCTGACCCTGGCGGCGTCTCCCTCCTCCTCCTCCTCCTCCTCCTCCTCCTCCCCCGCCTCCGCCGCCGCCGCCGTCCCGTTACGTCTTGCTCTGGTCACCGTTGGTGGAGTCGTTAGTAATGTCAGTGGTGCGTAGATGACCAGCGGCTGTTCTCTCTCCTGTGTCACCCGTGGCTGGTGAGGGGAGTCTGAGGGCACGGTTTGGCACAGTCTTGTGGAAGTGCTGCCGATGCAGCGCTGACGGTGCAGTGCTGGTGCTGCTGCGAGAGGCCATCACGACCACCTCACATCTTCCTCACTTGAGCCGCCGCTGGCGTAAAGCTCAGGGTGGACGGCAACTGCATGGTGCTCGCAGGGGCCTGCCATACGCCACCAGCAACACACGAAGCAACAAAAGGCGAGCAGCGGGAGCGGTAGGACCCCCCAGCAGGCAACGAGGGGGGACGGGTGGTGAGTCATGGGGGCCACGCCCTTTACCCGAAAATTTCACCACCCGCGCTGCAGGAGGCGATGAACAGCGAGTGACCCGACGCACACACTGGCTGTCCGGGTGGACTCTCTCCCTCCCTCTCTCTCCTGCCTCCACCACCACCACCACCACCACTACCACAACAACACCTGATGAGGCTACACACGAGGAGGGAAAGAGAGATGCAAGTAAAGGCAGGAGAGCCACAGGAAGCGTCCACCAGGCAGGGGGGGAAGGATATCCTTCCATCGCCTGGGAAATTACGTAACCTCACCGTGAGCTTTACTCATGAAGACGAACGACAGAAAACCCGATTATTAGGACATTGGCTAATGTGGGACCCCGCCACTGTGTATGTGGACATGGGAAGGACAGGCCGCGGGAGGGCTGATGGTCCGTGACGAGGCTCTGTGACTGACATAATGTGGGTACTTGTGGTGTGTTATGGGGAGAAAGTGTTACTCCTGTGTTGCCCCGTCTCTTGACCTTGTATATATATTTGTCATCTCTTTACTCTTATGCACACACACACACACACACACACACACACACACACACTCCAGCCTAAGCCGAGTGCCTCTTTGTCGACCAGCCTCACTGATAGGATGAACACCTGGGTTGGGTGTAGGCCGACTGCCACGCCAAGGGTTACTGTATGTACCATCCCCTGTCCTACCTCCTCTTCTTCCCCTCTAACCACTCTACTTAAGAGAGGATTCAAACCCATGCGGGTCCGACCCCGTGCTGTCCCGTGCTGACTCATGGTCAGTAACACTAACCACTACGCCATGTGTGTGTGTGTGTGTGTGTGTGTGTGTGTGTGTGTGTGTCTTACAGCAGTGTGAAAGGTTGTCCTGTGCGTGGGTCGCTAGGGCGTGGATCGCTCAGCCTTTCATCTATCAGTCTTGGATCGCCCAGCTCTGCCAGGATTGCCTAGCCCTCGAGCTCTCGATTATGATTCGTTGAGGCCGTGGTTCGCTAGGCCATGGATCGCTCAACCCTAGTTCGCTCAGATATGATTCGCTCAGCCGTTGATCGTGAGGACGCATATTGCTTGGCCGTGGTTCCGTCAACCCGTGAGGGCGTAGTTCGTCAGGTCATGGATCGTTAGGGCGTGGATCGCTCGGCTGTGGTTCACTTGGCCAAGGATCTTTGGGGCGTGGTTCGCCCTCCGTGGATCGTTTGGGGTGTGGAACACACTGTCATGGATCTCTCAACCGTGGTTCGCTGGGACATGGTTCTCAATACGAGTGAAATAGATTCATCCACTTTGTACGTCATCCAACATTCATTAAGAATCTCTCTCTCTCTCTCTCTCTCTCT
>JAUUDZ010457930.1:0-12339 GCA_032361705.1 Panulirus versicolor | reverse complement strand
TGTATATACATGTGTATGTGGGTGGGTTGGACCATTCTTTCATCTGTTTCCTTGCGCTACCTCGCTAACGCAGGAGACAGCGACTAAGTATAATAAATAAATATTCATTTATAAATAATAAATATTATACTTAATCACTGTTTCCCGCGTCAGAGAGGTAGGACCAGGAAACAAACGAAGAATGGCCCATCCACTCATGTACACATATATATACATAAACACCCATACACACACATATACGTATATAAACATTTACATATTCATATTTGCTTGCCTTAATCCATTACTGTTGCTATCCCACCCCACAGGAAGCAGCATCGTTACCCCCACTTCGGCAACGTAGTACCAGGAACACAGACAAAAAAGGTCATACTTGTTCACACTCAGTCTCTAGCTGTCATGTGTAATGTACCGAAACCACAGCTCCCTACCCACATTCAGGGTGCAAAGAACTTTCCATGGTTTACCCTAGACGCTTCACATGCCCAGTTTCAGTCCACTGACAGCACGTTGACCACAGTGTACCACATCGCTCCAATTCACTCTGTTCCTTGCAAACCTCTCATCCTCCTGTATATTCAGGCCCCGATCACTCAAAATCATTTTCACTCCATCCCTTCACCTCCAATTTATTCATTATACCAAATCACCATTTCCCACGTCAGTGAGGTAACGCCAAGAATCAGATGAAGAATGGCCCATCCACTCATATCCACAGACTTATATACACATCTCCAAACTCTGGCTCTCTCTTCATGATAACTCCTGAGTCTTAAAAAAAAATTCAGTTTTAATTGCTGTTCCTATTGGGCCTAAGTTGGATGCCACTATATAGTCAGTTATTCCTCAGATTTAAATCTTTCCACAGAATCACACAAGCAAAACTTGAAAGACTCACCTCTCCTGAAAACAGAGCTATAGCAGATCTTGTAGATGTTGAAAGCTTGGCACTGCAGATCAAACAGTGTGGAGGGTTAAGTTTTCCAACTGTAGCCTCATTTACTTTCTGTAATTCAAAAAAATAATGCAGTTCCTTCTTTCCAGTCTTACTTCTGATATTCACGATGAAAAAAATTAATACACACATAATGAGTTGCTCCATGTAATACAAATAGTGTTTATTGATGAGTATCCAGTAACACAAAAATTTCATTAACTTTTACAATCGTAATGAGGTTTCCAAATGAATCAGGCTCAATACCATGAAACTTAATAGGTAACATAAACAAAACATGTAAGCAACAGATGGCACATGTATTATAAGCAGTAAAATGAAACAAAAAGTAATTTCTATAAAGGAAAGAATGTTTTCTTTTCTAAGATGAAAGAATATTTTTTTTTCTGAGATGACATAAATCAACTTCTGGTCATTGTATCCACTTCTTTTCAGCATTTAGGTCACCTCCAAATCCCTGAAATCCACCTGTATCTATTACTCTTCATTTTATATTTGTTAATCAATCTGACCAATGGCTGTGTATGGCTTGTCAATTCATTAATTTTGTACCTTCTAACATCTCAGTATATGAAATAAAGAAAGATGGAAAACAATTTGCCAATATTCCAAATCATCTGAAAATATTTTCCTTTACCTTATTTTCTTAGAACAGGAGGAAAAGATCACTACCTAAGTATCTCATGCATGCAGCAAAAAGCAGCTAAGAGAGGTGGGAGTAGGGAGTTGGAAATCCTTCCTTCCAGTATCAAATTTCTAAAAGTACACAGAAGAAGGTCCCAAGCAAGGATTTCCTCTCAAAGGCTTAGTCATCAGTTCTTGGTGCTACCTCATTGAGGTTGAGAAATACCCTTGAGGGTGGAGAACACCAGAGGTTCCCTGTTAAGTTGGGAGGTACCAGCAAAAAGATAAAAATGAGTGAGGAGAGGATGACTGATGGTATATGTTTCAGAAGAGGAATGGATAAAGAGAAGGAGGAGACATTAAATTTAGATGAAAGGATGGCATGAAAGAGGTTTTGAGTGCTCAAGGCCTGAACATACAGGAGGGTGTAAGGTGTGCATGGGATAGAGGGATTTGGAGTGATGATATACAGGAGTTGACATGCTGTCAATGAACTGAATTAAGGCATATGAAGCAGTCAGGGGAAACCAAGGAAAAGTCTATGCTTGTGGATGTGGGGGCCTTGGTGTCAGTGCATTGTATATTACAGCTACAGAGAGGATGCAAGCAAATTTGACCTTTTTTTTTCTTTTTTTAACTCACTACCTTCTCCACTTTCCAACTTGAACTAAACCACTACCCTTCACCACAACATCCACCTGTGCTTTCATGTCTGTCTCTACTGGTGAATGCTCATGTCAGCTTTACTTTGTTTTCATAGAGTACACTTATACATTTACAGTGAACAATGTCTGCATAATTAGGTGAAATGAGGATGAATTTTCCTCTTGTTAATGTCATGGGCTTGAGAATGGATGAGTCCAGATTCAGGAACATACTGTCTCCCCATTTCTTACAAGTTACATACATGTACTTGAATACAAATTTTTGTGCTTTATTTTACAATCATTTAACTAATAATGTACCAGTATTATATGTATGTTTCTTAACATGTTAATGACTTTTTGTGGGGAAATTTGGTCCAGAAATCTCCCCTAGAACATAGCCCCTTTTACCCAACCAAATTCTATGGCAAAATGTGTTCTGCATAATGGTGTTTCTGCTAAGTTGTGTTTTCCAGGAGTGCAACTCTAATGCAAAGTGGTGGTTATGTGTATAGTTTATATTCAGTTCTCTACATAGAGGCCCTCTTTCATGCATTTACTGAAAGAAACATACTATGATACTGTAAACTCTTCCACATGTACCCAACATGTCTTACGGATGGGCAGGTACTAGAGAAACTCTGATATATCCTTGTATATCTCAATGACAACTCGAGGATATTGACTGATGTTATCCTACCACATTACTAAGGACAAGTTCCCATCATGAACTTCCTTCTGTTCCAGTAATGATGGTTATCCTTGCCTGGCATCATGTCATTATGTTGAGATGGTTCAACCATCATTAATAAAATCAACTGGTATATCACCAGTACACCTATCAAATTACCTCAAATAATGACTGAGTGGTTCAGCCATCATTAATGAGATCAACTGGTATATCATCGGTACACCTATCAAATCACCTCAAATAATGACTCAGGGATTGAAAGAGATTATGTTTTAACAAGATCCTCTTAGTATAATAGGAGCTGTGGTTTGGATGTACTGTAGGTTACCTGATTAGGTAGCAGCTCAATAACTGAGCATAAACCCTAACAAGAATAAAATACTCCTAAGGTGGACTGGTACCAATAAAGGTTCAGCCTGCAATTACTCCATCATACTAGCAGGGCCTAGAAAAAAAAAAGACTTTTGACTCCGATCACATCTCAGAACATCATAATTACACACAGGAAAAGTAAATGGTCTTGGCTGACACAAGAAAACCTGAAAAGGTACAAAAGCTATAAGTAAAGGTAACCCAGGAAAGCAAAGCCCTTCTAAATAATACTAATCTTAGTTTTATATGAAAAACTCTGACCTTGCTAGGGGTTAACTTCACTTCTTGCCCTGGTACCCAAGTGTTTCAATGTGCAGAAATAGGCCAGGTGTGGAACTGTCAGACTGCACAGGCCAAGTTCTTCAAACTAATTTGCCATGACTTAGGGAGTGATCTTCATCCATTAGTTGTTCTCAATGCTGCAAACCATGAGAAACAGAGTCTCTATGAAAAAGAATACTATCTTCCTCTAGGATCAAGCTATGGGAGTTCCTTGTCCACTGACACATCAGTCAAGGTCAAATGGATAGAACAATCAAAGTGGAAGCTTGATTGACTGACGTCCAAATCTAAGTGGAACAAACCCAGGGTCTGAATCAGTGTCATTACCCTGGGGCAACACCAGTATAATTCCTACACATATTACCCCTGTAAGGCTTGGGAAAAAGAAAAAAGAACCATGAAAAAAGAAAGGAAGGATGGAGGTGAAAGTTCCTCAATAAATTTTTTATCAGAAAAGTCATCTTAGTTAATTAACTAAGTAATCAAATCAGTAAGTGCACAGCAATAAATCAATTTAACTAAGTAATAGACCAACCCCTAACCTTGTCAGAAAATGATACTAACCCTTAGTAGAGTGGAAGAAGCCAGATAAAAAAGCTGGAATAAAACATCTATAAATGTCCAAGATCCCGAGAACTATGAGGCAGATCAATACCAAAAGATAGGGAACCATCAAGTGAAGGTTGATGATCGATCAGTGGGAGGACCCTAAATGAGCCATAGGCCACTAGCACTGAACAAATGGTTGGAGAGGGTTAAGACAAATTTACCACATCAAAAGGCAGGGAGTTAAGAGGTTTCTAACTCCCAAGATCTTATAAACTACAATAACTGTGCAGTATTTGATAATCACACTTGCTCCCCATTCAGTATTGGAGATGCATTCCCGGAAAACACAACTTAGCAGAATCACCAGGAGTAGAATCCCATTATACCACAAATTCAATGGGATAATGAGGAGTCAAATTCCTGGAGGAGATTTCTCAACCTAATTTTCAAGCAAAAATATGAATAAAACACCAAGAAACATCCAGTTTAATATGGGTACATCATTAACCTAAATATCTAAATAAGAAATACTGCTTAACATCTTTTTTTCAGTGTAAGCAGACATTCCACAAAGTACACTCATGTTATACAGATTTTGATCTGCAAACCCAGCACTCATCATTTGCTCCATGTTCTCACTTACTTCATCTCTGGTATAAGTGATCTTAATTGCACCAAGAGGTGTTACATTTGAGCCATGCTGCCTCACTTTATCTGCATGTTCAAGAATTGTTCTCACTAAGGAAGTGGGAAAGCCAAGAGCTCTAACAATATTATCACCACATTGACCAACATCACAGTCCTTCAAAATGCCTAACTTTATCTCCAAGTTTGATGCCCTTCTTCCCACAAACACAAGACTCACTTGAGCACTTTTCAGTCATAGGGTGTTTGAGTTATACTTTTTTCTGTTTATAATTCATTTAATTCTGCTTTAATGATCATCACATAAATGAGTTACTATGTTTATTAGTTGTGATACAAACTATATACAGGGTACAATTATGATTAAAAATAATACAACTCATATTTCCAAAAAACAAGGCTTAAAATTGGAATGACATTTACATTAACAAGACAAAGAGATATTCAAACTGAGGCTATTTGAACATAAGGAATATCATAAGATAACTTGGAAAAAATTGGGATGAAACCCAAAAATTTTTGTTACCGCATTTTCTCACTTTTTGATCATCTGAAGGGATAAGAGACCCTTGATTAAATCGTACATTAATATTATACATAAAAGGGTCATACCCGGAGAGATATTACTAATATAAACATGCAAAAACTAGGACATGAGATAAAAAAATTACAAGCCAATTAAAGCATGGGGAGGCAATATTCAAAACCACATGGAGAGATAAAATTCACAATAAGGAAACTTATGGTGGTACTTTGGAAATATGCATGAAATATTTCAATCTAAATTCCTCGGCATCTTTTGGGGAACATTTCAATGGATGTACAAAAAGGATTCTATGATTTCAGCTTATCATAGATACTAATGTACCTCCTATATACAATACCTTTACTAAAACAGTGTGAACATGAGCTTCACTGTTGGGAAGGTCAACATAAATTCTTCGTTGAGGGCGTGCAGTGCCACTGCAAAGATCATCTCGCAGCATTTTTGACCACTTCTTTTTTTCATAGCTTGTGTTGGTGTCAATCTGAAAAAAAAATCTCTTACTATCACAATTTATGCAAGAAATGAAGGACACGAAACTTGGAAAACCTTTTGTTTCCAAAACCTCTTCTATAAGCATGAGATAATGATATAAGAAAATTGAGGTTAGGTCCCTCTAATCCCAATTTGTGTTGTGGTTAGATGTCCACAGGTAAATTCTAGAACCAAGGCCTTTGAAGCTGCCAACGGGTCCTTGAAAATAAGCTGAGAAGATCTTTAAGATAGTCAGAGATATCACCCAAACATAGCATAGCTCAAGGAGTCTTTGGCACCAAAGCTGTTTGTCCCAATTGGGGTCTACCAGCATTACAAAAACTACCAAACTGTGAATGTAATTTGTACCAAAATTTCACTTGGAAAAAAGATATATCTTATTTCAATAAGGGGAAGGGTGAGGGGCACTCATCTCACCCAAAGTCAAGGGGTTAAGAGATTTCTAACCTTGGAGATCCTAAAGATCTCTCAAGTCTCCTGGGACAAACCAACCCTGGAGAGGGGGATGAAAAACAAAAAAAAGTAAATCTACCTTGTAATCAGGAAATTTTATGACTTCCTTCAGCACAACCTTAGCAGGACAGCTTCCTCTCCTTGCAGGAGTTGTTTGTCCACCCTGTTCCTGTTAGCAAAATATGAGGATGAGAGTGACATGGCAATTCTAATAACCTTCATCAATGTTAAATGAATGTACTACTTCCAATTTTCAACAGTGACATGCAATATCTCCATATACTAATTTCAATACCCAACTACTAATCCTATGACCATACCTGTAGCTTTATCCATGTACATTTTCCTTAAAGTATCATAAATCATTCTTCTATAACCACTTTCTCCTCAATTATACAACCTAGTTCTGACTTTTTAAAGGAAGTAACAAATGTTCTTAGTATCTAATTTTCCCCCTACTCTATCCATTCTCCTATATTCTACTAATATTTTCAAAACATCAACCTTTCTCATTTGTTCTCAGCAGCCTATTCCACTATCACTTTGAAACTAAACAGGAACTTGCTTGTCCACCTAACCTTATAAAATCTAAGCATGCTATTACATTCTTTCCATATCAAATGCTTCCCTCACATTCATTTACCTATCAACACATTACATATGAAGTAACAAAGTAACAGGTAATCTTCATCTTCAGTTAACTACAATTCATATTTCCTTTAACACTCATTTATCACCTTACTTTCATTTGCAATCAGTATGAATTTCACTCTAATCAGCTATAAGGTCATGGAGTATCTTACTTCTGTCTTGAATACCTCAGTCATTAGTAACACTTGCATTGGCACAAATCAGATTTCTTATCTTCTTTCCAGCAGATACCACCTCAAATTCTCCTAAACTTCCAAGCAAATCCCTTTACAGTTGATCTTTTAAAAACATGAAAAATCCAGAAAATAACATGTAATTTATAGATCAAACAAGCCTTCCTTCTAAACTTTCAGAGACAAGTCCAACTCACTGTTCAGATTCTTTCACTGCCTCTTGTTTCTTTCCCCATGTGGGGAAAGACAGGAATTACTGATATTGTAAGTGAAATAACAGACACTTTAAGTTTCTAGGAAAGATCCTTAATATCAAGCAAACTGTGACATCATTAATTCATTTTTCCCCAGAATGTAAGTAGGCTCTAGTCAGATGCAGTGTTTAGTTTATGGGGAATGGTGGTAGACAAGTGAATAAAAAAGTTTATTTTTCATAAGTAAATTAATGAACTAACCTTTCTCCATTCTAAATATTTGCCCTTCTTGCCTGGGTTTCGTAGACCATACTGACAGCCCAGATATTTTGTTCCCAAAACAAGGAATGGGACACCATCAAAAATCAGCCTCTTTCCTTGGTACTTTTCACTTTCTTCCCACTGTATCCGGCAATCTTCATTGTTCCAGGCTGAAAGTCAACTGAGCATGGTCACCATAAAGGATTTTGGGGGGGGTTCTTAATTAATAATCACATTCATATTTCAGTGAGTTTTTCCCATAGTGTTTAAATATCTAAATATGAACACTTGCCATATTTCTTTCTTTACTAGTGTATCCAAACATATTTCACTATAAAATCCCCATCTTTACTCTTCCATCATCTATATCTCAAATGAACACCATTGCAGTTAGCCTTTCCTCCTTTCTTTGCCCTTTCAGTGTATAAAAGTCACAGATATGACACTTCATCATCTAAACTTACCCTTCATCCCTTAATCAAATGTTTATCCAGACACATACTCTAACCTGTTCTGAGATGACTTCAGTGTCTCTATCAGCTCTCATTCCACACCATAAACTTTACTATAATCCTGCCCCATTAATTGTTCCAAATGCATTTGTCAGATCAATAATGCTGCATATACTGCTTTTCCCACTTAACATATTTTCAAACTAAAATCGAAATCATACTTCTACAGCTCGTACTCCACCACACTATATTTCTAATCCTCAATATCACTAACTGCTGTCCACCTGACTTCCTCATAGTAAGCCTGTCCTGAATTGGTTCTTTAAACATTTCTTTTAAACCCTGTTATGACTGCATATAGCATTCAACAACGAAATTTGGATAAATCCAAAATGATGAGAGACTTACAAACTGAGTGTCCTTGTAGAGAAATAAACTGGGACACTAACCTCATTCTGTCTGGTTCATCAAAAATAAAAGAAAATACTTATAGATCTGAATTGCCAAATATTAAGTTTTGCTTACAAAGCAAAATAAGCCAGATCACATTTGAGTAATAAGTTAGATCACAGTGCATTCAACTTTACTCTGGAAAAATGAACTACACAAAGATCCAGTAACTTTGAATAAAGTGAACCTATGCAAATGATGCACATCTACAGTTTTTACAAGTGGTCAGATGTTATTACGATTACCATTGTATGTTTACCAAGTGGCAAGTAGCTAATCATCCCGAGAGAAAGTCCGTACAGGAGACTGAATTAAGAGACAATCATCAAATTCCTATAGCAACTGTGTCTTTCAAAATGATATTTTTTGTTTAGAATAAAATATATGCTTGTAATGACTGGCAAATATTGACAAAATTAATTTGGGTTCCCCATCCTTATCAGAAACCATCAAATTCCTATATTAGCTGTGTTTTTTAGAATGATATATATTTTTTTGTTCAAAATAAAATGTATGCTTGAAGTGACTGGTAAATATTGACAAAATTAATTTGGGTTCCCATCCTTATTATAAATCATTCAGCTACTGTATATAATTTTCTTGTTCCCTAGAATTCTATCCAACCAGTAACCCCAAAAATGTAATTCCAATGACGTCCACCAGGCAGATAAACATAACATGGAATAGTGCATAGCTTAAACGAACTTTGACCTATCTACAGCCTTGGAGTCCAACTAAACTGCTGTAATTTTACTGACAGTTCAATGCTCCAACTGAAATTCAGTAATACATACAAGATTCCTTAGCTGGTGTAACTCAGGTTTCTTCAAGATATGTAGCTGTATTGCACATGAAGATGCTTTGGGCCAACAAAAACCATAATCTGTCTTCCATATTTGAAAAGAAAAAAAAAAATCATACTCTGAGGACAGTCAATAAAGGCTTTACTTAAAGGTGGTCTTTCAGCAGCACACTCTCTTGGATGACTTTACATTTACTTATAATTCTTGTAAGTGAAGCCCCTGAAACAAAATCTTTAACAATGTTCTGCCAAGAGCAATTACTTCTTTTTTGTTTCCATAGGGCAGTGCTTTTACCTAACACAGCAAGTAAGTTCTGTTGAAATATGCTTTTCAATGCTTAAATGTTCCTCATAGACCCCCATTACCTTACTCAACAGTATATACTTTGACCTAGAAAGATACATTACTGATGCATCTTTTCTATCTCATAATATTCCTGAACAAACTTTCTTTCAAGACTAAACTTTAGATATTTTAAATGTTTCATAAATAACCTAGTGTTTCTTATATCTGCATTTTCTCTATATCCCAACCACATGGGTTAATATTGTTCCTTAGTCAATTACCATCTTAATCTTTCAAAATCCGCTCGACATTAAGAGACTAGGAATGAATTTACGTAAAATTTTCTCCATGTAATGTGCTAATAGGTAACATTACCTCAGTCTCGTTCTTCCAATTTTTTTTTTCTTAAGGATTAAGGTCATATATCCACCAAAACGTTATCTCATCAGACTCTCAAGTCTTTTTAACGAACTATCTCTAGAAATGAAAGAACCACGACATATAATGACATGAAGTCCTTTAAGTGCATATCTATGGTGAGGGGTAAGAAAATTCAGGTCCTGAAACACTTGAAATGGGATGGAGAAAGGATAGGATTTAACAAGTTTACATTCTTTATTGACTTCATACATGGCTGAGTCGCTTGTATGAACATGAGACACTCATGTCGTCGTATATATATTCTTATAACACCCTTCCCTATCATGCACATGAAAGCAAACTGCCCGAAATAAGGGAGCAAATTTCATCAAGTTTTCCTTGCTATGAGGAAAACAGTGTTCCCACATCACACCTCAGCCGAGCAACCTCTTCCTTCCATTATTCATCTCATTATTTTCGCCTTCGTAACGATATCTCACTCTACAAACTGTTACACAACAATCTATACAGCTATTTCTTCCTATATCAATATACACTCTTATAAATCATGTCTTAAATTACAGTAGACGCGTGAATATACTGGTATGCACGGGTTTTCATATATATGATCCCAAGGACAAACTGCAGGATATGACTCACTTGCCGCACCAAAGTTTGGGTCCGCCCTCAGGAATCCGTATCTTGTGCCAGTCTTTTCTTCGTGAAGAGTGACTTGTTTCATGGCTTCTTCAACATCAAACCAGTATCCAAAGTTGGGTTTAACGTCTTGGAAATCATCTTCATGGATGGTGTCAGCCATCTTTGCTTGGTAACAGCGCACACCACCCCTACTCCAACAACAACACCAGAAGAGCGTAGCAGCGTAAAGCGCAGGATACCTTAAAACAAACCTTCCTTTGACCTCAGTCCAGCATATTTAGACGCTATATTGACATCACTAGTAATAAAATATATATCGAAAAGTAACTGGAAGGTAAAAGTGATATTTATACATCCGATCTAGTTTAACATCTAAACTAAAATTAAACATTCCCGACACGATCCTTTGGCAACACTGTACTTTGTACAATATTGCCAAGATCCTGTAATGCTTTTGATGGTATTAGGATTCTGGTAGGCCTATCTTTGCTTATCTGCATTGCTAGTGCAGTTATTATACCTTAACAATGTGGATGAAACAAAAAAGATCAGTTACTTGAGACCTTTCTTTTCGTTACGTAATGCTTGGTATGTCATCATAGGTAATTATGACCAGAAAAGGTTAATTTTGTTCTTGAATGAGGTCAGGTGGCAGGTACTTTTAAAATACTATTTTCAGGTTTGTTTTCTGATTCATGCTATATCTATGTTGGCTGAATTGCACTATGGTAGGTAATAATTCATATATTCATACTATGACAATGAATCCAAGATACGACCATTATAAGCGTTGCATGCATTCACAGAAATATGGTGCATACATAGATTTCTGACATAGTATGTATGAAGTCCACATTTAACCAGTGGTACGTGGGAATTTACCTACATCATTGAATTGTACAATCTTCGGTGACTTTCTTGTATGCTTCATTTATTTCAGAAGTTGGAACAAGGCTTGACAAATGTCTTTTACTTAAAAAAAAAACAAAGTTATCTCCATGTTGGTCTGCATCACTGAGTACCATTGCTTTGATGAAAGTTTCCGCTCTAACCTCTTGTATCTCCATCACCTTATTTCCTCCACATGACACAATGGATCTGAAGTTGGAACTGAAAGGGATTTTGTTTTTAGAACCGCACTGCACTCTTATCAGTCACCTGAACTTCGCATATACTTGTACTTTTTGGTTACATAGCAGAGAGTTCTAATTCATGTTTCCTGTTGACGATATGATTCTCCTCTCTACTTTGATATCAGAAAGAATAAGATAGCTCTTCAGTGGGTTTTCCATGAAGCTGTTTAGTATTACCAAAAATATCATAGTTAAAAACTGTCAACCTGTCTCAGACAAGGGCTCTCTATGCATACGGTGACAGTGTATGGGGTCTTTAAGAAATACCCGTTAACACCTGAAGATGTTTAATACTTTTTTTTCGGTTGATGGACATAGCTTGATGCTGACGTTGTATATAGACTAAATAACCAAACTAGTTAACCAACCAACCAACTTACTTGAGAGAGAGAGAGAGAGAGATGCATTTGCTGAGGTCCAAAGACATTCTTCATAGCTTTCATTCCTGCTTCATGAAATTTTCCAGGCTGCACAGCCGAATGAGAGATCATGAAGCTCTACAGATGTTTGCCTGTAGAGCTGCTCAGTTACTGGCCGACCAAGAAGGTGGAAGGAAATTCTTTGAAGTTCATTTCTCTGACTTGGGGAACGGAAGAGAAGCAGCGTATATTTTAAAGGTATGGCTCACCCATCCATTTGAAGCTGAAGGGGGGGGGGGGGGAT
>JAUUDZ010457908.1:0-12340 GCA_032361705.1 Panulirus versicolor | reverse complement strand
AGAGAGAGAGAGAGAGAGAGAGAGAGGAGAGTTTCTTAAGAGTTACGTACTGTATATACAACAGACCATACAGACCCAAAGTCCATGAGAAGGGACCTAGCCTTAACAGTTCTGAGCGCTGAGTTTTAAGGGGAAAAAATCCTTCAAGGAATTTCTCTGTGTATCATTACGTACAAATATATACATCATAAGAGTATTTTACATTACAGGATAAACGTACTGCTAACATTTTGCGCCCAATACTGCACAGTAAACCCTGTGAAAATATATTTGTTTGTTTATCATAAAGTGCAAATATGTATATCACAGTGTTTTACATTACAGGAACACATATTCGCATATAAACATGTCATTAACATTTTGCATTCAATACTACATGGGAAACTGCGAAAATATATCTAATCTTATCTTCAACTTCATGGTAACAGGAATGAAACGACTTAAAAGAATCTTTAGGCTTTTCTTCTAAACCCAAAATTCCAATTTAGTTACTGGCGCAGGTAAATCATCGTAAAATAAAGTTGGCAAATAAATGAGTAAAACTTCATTTTCTACTAAAAATACTCGTGTGGGACTCTTCTGCTGTAAGGCTCAGATTCCTGGAGTGTTACGTTAGAGACTTACTGAGTCACTTGAAGTATTCATTACTATCGCTCAGCTTCCTTTTGGAATGTCACTGTTTTCTCAACTAAGATATGTTGGACATATATCGAAACTGTGTCTGGATTGTGTGGAACCGAGGATCAAGTAAGTGTCTGTGAGGAGGTGTACACATAACTTTATGAAAGTTCTGAGACTCATATCCAGTGTTGCACTTAGGTTTGGTCGAATGCATATACAAAGGTGCTTTTAGGTGGAGCTGGAAGGTGTACACAGAGGTTCATGTGGATGTTGCAAGGAGGTATATGCAGAGGTTCATGTGGGCGTTACCATGAGGTATATACAGAGATTCATATGAAGGTTGCCAGGAAGTATATACAGAGGTTCATGTGGGTGATGCTTGGAGTTGTACACAGTGGTCCATAAGGTGTTTCCGGGAGATGAAAACAGCAAATCTTGCTGGGAGGTGTACAAGAAGATGTACACACAACTGTGTACAGTTTAAAGCATAAGTGTGTACAGGGATCCAGTGGTATACAGTCCATTAACAAGGGAGACAGCACTCAGTGTGGTTGAATATGGGGCCCTGTGATCATTGTAGTGTTGATGATTTCTCCATCAGTGTAATGGGAAGGTGATTGGAAGACAGATCTGGGAAAGGGGACTAGAGGACAGACTCGTGGAGAATGAAGGGGGACGTGGGAGAGGGAGACTAAAGGATAGACCCGGGAGAGAAGGTTGGTGGACACACCCAGAAGAGGAGACTGGAGGAGAGAGCTGGGAGAGGAGACTGCACTCAGAAGGAACTGAAGGATAGACCTGGGAGAGGGAACTGGAGGACACACCTGGGAGAGGGGACTAAACGACAGATCTAGGGAAAGAGGCCAAAGACCAGACTTGGGATAGGGGACTGGAGGACAGACTTGGGGGAGAGGAAAAGAGGACAGACCTGGGAGAGGAGATTTGAGGAAAGACCTGGGTAGGGAACTGGAAGACAAATCTGGGAAAGGGGAAAGGTCGCCAGACCTTGAAGAGAGGACGAGAGGTCTGTAGGTGGACAGACGTAGTAGAGAGGACGAGAGGTCTGTAGGTGGACAGACGTAGTAGAGAGGACGAGAGGTCTGTAGGTGGACAGACCTAGTAGAGAGAACTAGAGGACAGGCCTGCAACCCTTGCCATGATGTGTCTCAAAATGTTGATACCGTTCACGTGAGACTGAGTGGCAGAGGATGAAAAAACTGAATGTAAAATTAATCTCGCAAGAAAAATGCGAAAGGAGGAGGGATCTGGAGAAGCTGATGAGCAAATTGTAAAACTTTACTTGGAGGGGAAGGAAAAGTTTGCGGAGAGAGTTTAAGGAAGGAAGGAAGGAGAAATTAGTCTAGTTAGAATTTGTTGGTTTTTCTTTATTGATTCTTTTTCACAGATGTGTACACGTTTGCGTGTGTGCGTGGTATTACCTTTTTGCGTTATGGGGAGATTTTACACTCGCTGGTCCCTTTCTTTTGTGTGTGTGGCCTTGTTTGTGTGTGGGGTGTGTACCATTATATGATTCTGGGATTCCTTTATCTGAAGGGGATTCTGTAATTCCAAGACTGTGCTACTTTCAGTAGCAGGGTAATGATGAACTCATTTGATCAACAGATGATACAGCCTCGCTTAAGTGACTTTGTTTTTCGCAGCGTAATCACAAGGATTGGTAGAGGATGTGCGAATCAGGTGTTTTCTTCGAAGAAGCTGTGAAAAGATTACTTAAGGAAACAAAATTATCTGTATGTGGCGTTTACGGATCTGCAGAAAACGTGTATAGAGCTGATACAGATGCTCTGTAGAAGGTGCTGCGAATATATGGAGTGGATGGAAAGTTGCTGGAAGTACTTTTTGTTATAATCATTTCCTTTTGTCGAGCTGTCATTAATGCATTCAAAAAAAAGAAAAAAACTTTTAATCGCTTCTTTTGCCTATACTTTTCGCTTTTTTCTCTTTGTTTACTTTCTCTCTGAATCTCCTCAACAAACTTTGATTCTGAGTTCATGTCACTTGGACTTTATTTTTCAGCACCTTAATCATCGCTCCAGTATCATAATACTTTTAGTGAACACTGATTTTATTCCTCAGTTCTATTTCCTAATCCAGCAATGTTAATTTCTGGTCATACTTCTCAATGCTATACGATTTTTACAATCTCAGATGATTCATCCTCTATAACTATTGGATTTTCCTTCATTCTTTGTAAGTCACCTATATCCCTTCTCCCATAGCCCTCCCTAGATTTAGTCACAAATTTCAGGACATGTTATTTTCCCTTGTGTGAATCTACTCAGTTTTGCTAACGATGATTGAACTTTTATTTGTTCTACTAATGTGGGACTCCGACTTCTGTTTAAGGACAGTGTCGACTGAAGTCTTTGCCCTACATAGATTCCTGCACCTTTTTTTATGCTAGATAAGAATCATGTTGAGGCCTTTCGTTGTGACCCATCCTCATTACTTTACATTTATTCGAACTGAAATTCATCAACCACGCTATCAGATCACCAGTGGGGTTTCTCAAGATCCCCTTGTAAGGTTATGCAACTCTTTATGCTTTTCACTCCTTACTGAGCTTTGCGCCATCCGTATACAACATTCACGTTGTAATCCATACCTTCAGGCAAGTCATTTACATAGAATAAGGGACCCAGAATCGAGCCCTGTGGTACCCCACTAGTTACCTTGATCCATTTTGTTTCCCACTTTGTTTCCTCCCATTTGTATTATCTTCTATCTATCTATGGAGTTTCATTCCTGCTTGGTGACTCATCTTGATTAGCTTCTCCTGTGGTAAAGTGTCAAATGCTATCTGGCAATCCACATATCAACAGTCCACCTACCCTTACCTTCTGTCTAAGACAAAACTCACGCTTTCGTAGAAATCTAAGTGGTTTGTTACACATGACCTCCCTTCCCAAAGACCATATTGTCTCCCACTTTTTTCTATTATGTTATCTGAAACGGCACGGGCAGCCGAGACCCTCATTAACGCTATTCATACCCTAGCCAGAGCCAGGTGTCAGTTCTATCGACCAACCCCTAGGGGTGGAGAAACAGTTGGGTTGACTGTAAACCGAAAGCTGCAACATGGATTCGAACCTATGCACTCGACCCTGGGCGGCCCGCGAATGATTCTCGGTCAGGAACGCGATTCTTCATCGTTTTCCATCTGATGTTTGGGCTTTTGTGTCTCCCACTGTGAAAACACTTTTGAGCTTGTTATTCAGTTCCTCGCATATTCTTATATCATCATCTGCCATTCTTCCCACTGAATCCCTTAGCGCTTTAACCATGATGAATTTTTGGAAAATTTTCTTTTATTTTTGCTGACTTTCATGATACTATTTTCAAAGATCTTTGTTCCTCTCTTATCTTGGTATAACTGTTCCTTGCTTTATCATACCCTGCAAATGTTGGCCGGATCAAGTGTTGTCTAAAATTTCGTAGTTGCACATCTCGAAGCTCCTCTGCTTTTTGACAGGTCTTATCAAACCATTCTTTCCTCTTCATTACCGTTCCCCTTGCATCTAAGGCTAGAGGACCACATGTTTTCCTACTCCTTTATCAAAAGTTTTAGGGAACCTGTTACAACAACGTCCTGGTCCATGGCTTCTAAAATCCACATTGCAATCTACGTTACCAAAGAAATGGTTGAGGTTTGTGTAGTTTTGATGATTATATCTCCTTCTTACTTATTGTCTCAACTCTACACTTTGAATGACCTCATTTACTACATCGTCAAGGTTCAGCATTATATGGTTACTTTTCCCCAGTTGGTGTTATCGTACGTGTATATATCATTCTCAATATCCATGCTAATATGTGTGTAGGGTTAAGATCTAGTAATGATAGCGTATTAACCCCTCTCCTCCTAGCTGGTATTTTGGTTCCAGCTTACACCCAGAAATTTGTGTCTCCATTAATCCTTATATCAACGTGGATCCAAATTTCCCCAGTATATCTCTTTATTATGGAAATTTCCCGTTATCAGTATCTTACCCTCTCAGAGAAATGGGTGCTTCACTGGTTCATGTGCTATCGCGAATGTTCCTTCGTTTGTCCTGAAACGTTGCAATTCTCTGAAAGATTCATTGATATCCATACCACTATGTACTACTTCCCTGCAGTTACTTCTCCCTCTATGTATTGTTTGAATGGGCTGTCTTCCGCCGCTTCTTTTCCTCCCTTATCCTTTACCCCTCATAAAGGATAATCGAGATCTTATCTCTTTAGTAATATTTGTTTCCATGACTCCAACAACATCAGGTGCACTTTGCCTTCTAGGATCCTGGAATTCGATCTCTTTATTGTTAACTCTCCTTCCATCGACGTCTACATACATTACTCCTGACATTCCTGCCTTCTCTCCGGTGCCATAAGGACGGCTTCGTCTTCTTGCCTTGTTTGGCGTCACCAGTTTTCATGTCCTCTGACTGCATTCTTAGCTTTTTCCCCTCTCTTCCTTATAATTATTACATTTGATGAATGCGCCGCTAAATTTTAGCTTGTCTTTTTAACTTTCTTAGCTTGCTTAAGTATCTCCCGGCTGCATGACTCCAAGTCTAACCTAACCATAACTGTTAGCACCCATAATTCTCAATTGTAACCACCACTTCACCATTTTCTATCCATGAAATTTCATGTGGCAGTTTTATAGCGTCCAGTAATCTTTGAAGAAGCATGTCTTCTTCCTATCCCATCTCTTCTTTCTCTGGTGTATGGTCTTCTTGCAATCAAAATTGATTAGTGATTTTCGTCTAACAACTTCCTTTTTCACTAATCTTTCTAATTCTAGTGCCACTCACATTTAGCTAAAGCCTTTGGTGTTTGATTACATCAACTTCTATGTCCAGCATTCTTTACACTACCTCTTATCTAACAAGCATTGGTCCTGTATGCTCTGTATTCGTCTAAGCCAGACCACAGATTTTCTTAATCGCTCCATCTCTAACAATCCATAGTGTTCTTTCGACATCCTCACTTAATTTCCTCTATACCCATGTTTGTATGACCCCAGGTCTATGTTCCACTACATCAACCTTCATTCTCTGTATCTGATGACCAGGTGCCGATTTTCCACCTTATGGCAGACTGATCTTGGAACTTTCCTTTATCTGAGTCAATACCGGACCATGGTCTAGTTTGAAACAAAAGATTTTCATACAATACTTAGTTTTGTTTGTAATTGTTAATGAAACTGTACTATTATTCTACCTTCTTAAAGGCCTCTAATTTCTTAATCTTGGCTCAGGAGGTGCTAAAGCTCTCAAAGTGATCCCCAAAGTAATGTTAATGACAGGATCGACACATGATAGCCTCATTCGAGAAGAGAATTTAGATCTTTAACTGACACTGCCAGTATTGTTTTTTTGGGATACTCTGAAATCTCTATCTCTTTCCAAGTGCTGAAATCACTTTTATACGGAAAAATTTAGCTATATTTCTTAGTCATTCACTCTCTTGAAAATTGGATCTCTATAGAAAATAGGGCAATCACTGATATAAGTTGATTCAGTAAATTTAGCAACATTCCTGAGCACTTTATTTGAACCAGGGAAACTTCCACCCGTACGCCCTATTAATTTCTAATATTGTGCAAACTTAAACTTGATATCCAGTATATATCACTCAAGGGCCAATTAGATTCTACTCTGCCTCCTTACTAGTGTATGATAGGATTCATGAGCTGTAGACCACTAGAATCTTGAAAAAACTGGAGTACTGACAGAAGTTCTTCTGTTTGTTTGTTTGTTTGTGTGTGTGTGTGTGTGTGTGTGTGTGTGTTCCGGTAGCAAAGCCTTATACCAAAGATAAATAGACTTAAAAATATGAAAAGATACGAATAATGAAGCCTCTACTAACAGAGGAGAAAATCAGAGAATGACACGAAAATTACAACAGTACAGCTTGATCTTTCTTTCACCTTTATCCCTCACCCTCTGACCTCTCCTCTCGTTTATCTTCCTAAACTTCAGCCCCCACGCCCTCTCTTTGATTTTTTCCTCCCTTGCCACTCCGCTTCTCTTTTATCCGTCCACAACTTTCCATCACACGTTCCTCTAAGTTAACATGTGTCTCCGTGTCTGTCCGTCTTAATCCCTCGTTCTGGCCTCTCTTCATCAAATGTAATATCCTGATGATCGATGCAGTGTGTTTTCTTGAGCAGATATCCATATTTCGGTTCTTTCACTTCACTCACCATATTTCGGTTCTTTCACTTCACTCACCATATTTCGTTCTTCTGGATTTCTTCCGCTATCAACTTCAAGTATATAAGACAAAGAAAGACAGTAAAAGCAGGAATTAGACCATAACGAAACGAACATGACACACTATGTATGGCTACCATACTAAATCATCCCTTTAACTCCGTATTCACCTTTGAAGAAACATCTCGAATACCGCAACCAATGAAAATGTTTCGAGGATGTGTTGAAGAAGAGTTGAAGGTTAGAGAAACAAAGAGCTCTGAAGTACTTAAATACCTGGACCAATTAAATCCTAACAAATCCAACGGCCTAAATAACTTAGCTCCAAGATCTTTAAATGAGGTCAGGAGACAGATGATATACCCCATACCAAAAATATTCAACAAATCTCCAGCGGATGGTCAGGTGCCATCTGACTGGAAATCAGCAAATGTTCCTCCTCGATATAAAAAGGGAGACAAAAATTGTGCCTTGTACTACCGCCAAATTTGCCTGACACCAGTGTTAGGTAAAATGATGAAAAAAATATTACGAGATAATATTGTCACGTTTCTAGAAGAGCATAAAATCATATCGGACAACATAGAATTATATCAGACAACAGTTTCCGCTAGAGAAGATCCTGCCTGACAAATTTGCTGCAATTTTGTAATGTTATTTATCAGCACTGGGACGAAAACTTACCGTCTGATGAAGTATGTTTAGATTTCCAAAAGCCTTTCGATGAAGTACCTCACAAGAGACTTTTACATAAACTCAGAGCACACGGAATCGGTGAAGAACTCTGTGCATTGATCAGAGACTGACCGGAGGAAAGCAGTGTGTAGTATTAAACGGCGAAGCCTTAGACTGGCTGGACTTAACGAGTGGTGTGCCACAGGGGTCGGTCCTAGGCCCCATTCTTTTCATCATGCACATTAATGACCTAGAACTCGGTCTCATATCCAAGATCTCCAAATCTGCTAACGATACTAAACTAAGAGGTAGAGCTGTAAACAGGCGGGACTGCAAAATGATCTGAGAGATCTTAACTTACTAGCAGAGTGGTCAGACAGATGGCAAATGAAGATTAACGTAGACAAGTGTAAAGTTATGCCCTTTGGAGACAAGAATATACGGTAAGACCACAAACTATTCGGAAACTAACTAAAGTAAATGAAGAAAAAGACGTTGGAGTGGTCACTAGCAACAATTTGAAATACACTAAACAGTGTCAAGCACCGAGTGAAAAAAGGTAACCAAATGTCAAGTTTCATAACCAGGAACATTGATTACCAGACACCAGAAACAATTCTCACGCTTTTTATTTCTCTAGTAAGTCCAGTTTGGGTTCCCGAACTATAAAAAAGACGAGGAAAAAATAAGAATATGTACAAAGACGCAAGAGAAGACTTATCCCATCCTATAGAAATCTGGCATACGAGGAGAGGCCAAAATGATTGGGTCTCTTCCCCCTTAAAAACGTAGATTTCGCGGCGACTTAATCAGTGTTCAAAATTTTGAATAAGTTCGATAGAATAAACCACGAATATCTTTACGAAATACAAGAAAATACGGTTACCAGGACAAATAGAATAACACTCAAAGCTAAAAGATGTAGTGCGGACGTGGGAAAATGCTTTTCCTATAGGTGTGTTGAGCACTGGAATAAGTTGCCGTCAGACGTAGTGAATGCTAAAACTAGAGATACCTTCAAAAGTCGTTTAGACAAATATTTCATAAATTCAAGTATACTTTGAGAAAAACGCCAGAAATAAACGTATAAACGACAGCGGTAACGGAGGCACAAGAAGGTTAATGTGCAGCAGCGGGGTGTCGGTGATAGTTTGAAAAAGTGCTGACTGGATTTACATTTTCTTGTCAAGATAAATCTTATCTTTTTTTTTTTTCAGACAACCAAGTCGTGGGCCAATCAGACCTCCTGTTGTCTGTCTTTCTCATGTAAACTGTAAACTCATGTAAACTTTGATTTCCAATTTACAATGAATTACTATTCATTTTCATTTCTTGATGAATATATTTTTTGTCATTTTCTTCAATTTTATTCTCAAAAATACTGTTGATTGCCTCTCGTCTTTTTCTATGCTCCGAAAGCTCTATGCTTCTCTTATATTCTCCGGGTGACCTCTGACGCAAGTTATGGCTCCAGGCCCAACCATGGGTCTTCACTAGACATGTCTTCACCTCGAAATCAATACTTTATATTCTGAATCACGAGCAAGGGGATGGATGCCTGGGAGACCATCAACAATGTGAACCTAACCAGGCCGACCTTAAACCATCCCAACACGATAGCCAAAAGGGAGAGAGAGAGAGAGAGAGAGAGAGAGAGAGAGAGAGAGAGAGAGAGAGAGAGAGAGAGAAAAGCAAGACGAGAAAACGTTAAAGTAAGAAAAGGAATGAGAGAAAAAGAATTTCCGATCTACCAAAAGAAGTAAAAATGATTAATCAATTACAAGACTTTAATGTTCAGAGAAACATTTGCTTTTCCGATACATCAACAAGGGTCAGAAAACTAACATCTATCAGTAGAGATTCAAATGATAATAAAGAAAAAACCCATGGAGATGAAAACCAATTTTTTTCACACTTGTAACAAAGTATCGTACCAGATTCATTCTCTTTATATCTTCAGATTTTTAGCAACTTCAGTAAGTCGTTTACAAAACTCCAAAACGGGAATCTGATCGTATACCAACGTTGCGTTTGGACCAAGAAAATACTCACGTCGTAAAAAAGATGTTTCAGCAAAGGCATCGAGAACTTCAAAAGATTCCAATATTCATGATGCTTTTTTTGATACGAAGTCGAACAACTGCTTTGGCCAACGTATCGCCTCGAATCTTTTTGTCAATATCGATATCATGCCCCTCGACCTAATCATGCCCCTCGACCTAACACAGTTGAAATGCTCAGACACGTAAGGACAATTGATTTCAACCTCTCCAAAGTTTTAGTTTCAGGCAATGTTTCTGTAAGAGATTATAAAGGTTAATCAGTTATTAACTTCAGGGAATGTTTCTGGATGAGATTATAAAATGTTATACATTTATTAGCTTCAGGAAATATTTGTAGACGAGATTATAAAGGTTATTCAGCTATTAGCTTCAGGGAATGTTTCTATATGATATTATAAAGGTTAGACAATTATCAAATTTCAGGACTGTTTCTAGATGACATTATGAATATCATAATTTAACAGCTTTATGAAATGCTTGTAGATATGATTATAAAGGTTATATAGTTATCAGATCAGGGAATATATGTAGAGAATATAAAGATTATACAGTTATCAGCTCTGGGATTGTTAATATGCGAGTTTTTATGTTTATAAAGTTATCATATTCGAGCTGTATTTTTGTCACTGCTTATATCATTTTGTGGTCCTGAACTTTTGCATGGTGTAATCCCCTCATGAGTGTTAATAATGTGGCAGCAGACAGTGACGCCAGGAATCAATCGTATATGTAGGTCTGTTGATACTGCAATACTACGGTTAGTTGTCGACGTCAAATGACCAGAGTAAGATGTTAATGAGAAACATGAGAATATGTTCCTAACGTAATAGCTCGATGGTTAACGGTGGTGGAGGCAGAAGGATCATGGTCGACTATGGACGTAACTAGTCTCTCTCAGTCCTATGCCGTTTTTCTTTTACACTTCCCGTCACCTTCACATTTCTATCTTTTACACACGGTAGTAAAAGTATCCTTCCAGGTTTTGTGCGAAGCATTATAACACCATGGACGAAGGATTTTGAGAAATACCCATTGGTCTGGCCTCACACTGGTAGCCCTGCCCTCATGGTATTGCAATATATCGATCACTAGCAACCTACACCGTAATTTGTTGTAGAATACGTTGGATTGATTTCATATTTCGACGGTAATGACTGCAAAGTAAGGCTAACATAATCATTAGGAAATTATATCACACGAGTTGTATCGATCATTTCGAAATTAATCGTACCCATCCGGATGGTCCTTTTTTGTTCTCAACTGTCTGTGCCTTTCCATTTCATATCAGCTTCCCTTCAGATGTCACTCTTGTCCAACCTTCCTTCCTATAATCAGCCAGTCCTCTGCCCTCTACATATACATGCCACAAGTTTAGATGTTGCTTTAGCAACCGACAGCTGCAGCCCGATAAGCTCATAATAGCGGTGTCCTTGATCGATTATCATTAATCTTCATCATTAATCTTCTTGAGTTCGTGAAGTTATCATCTCTACCACACTTCAGAAAATCTCAAGACAAGTCTCTTTCTCCTCCTCGCAAAATGCGGTGATTAAGATTCTATAAAACATACAGCGTGTGCAGCAGTGCAGACTAGTCCACTGGGACTTGGTTTTCCCTCAAGGCTAAGTTACGGCTGATCATCTAAGTGGCGTTCTCCTCAGTTGTTGACCTTCCACTGTCAAATGGAATTCCGCTTCTTAGAACTGGAAGCGGATGTATCATATGATGGGTTTTACAGAGCTAATGGTTGCTGAACTGTGCCTCTATTCTCGACTAATGTGCAAGAAATCACTTTGTCTTTTTTTCAGGAACATTTCTTCATGTTCCATGAAATATACAATCTCAAAATACACAGAGAGACAAATCCACTTGCTCTTTTTTAACCAATGAAATTAAACTTACAAGACAGCAATTAGCCTAAACGTAATTTCGGAAAGTTCATATAAATGAAAATGAATGTGTTCTGAGCAGAGACATATAACTTTGAGCTTCATTTATCCTTACGAGGAAACTTCTGAGATAGGCTGCTGGGCTTAGGGGAAGCCTGGCGAGCCGTTCCCTCAGAATTACTCGTACTTTACGTGAATTAAGCCAGTATGTTGACTCTGAGGGCACTGTGATAAAACGCGACTGGCCAGAGCTCTCAGCTCTTATTGTTGGGTATATTCATCGGGGTAAAACCTGTAGAGTGAGCATCAGAGCTGCACTGTAGCTGATATTCAACAAATTACACGCATGGACGCTCTTCAACCATTTAAATGCACTGTTTATCGCATTTTCAGTTTTATCTGCTCTCTAGTTTAAAATATTTCACAGTACATAGTTCGTATGATAATTGGTCATTATCATGTTCCCTTAATTATAGTCCAATCTACAGCCATGAACAAGTTTTGGGTAAACATGCTGTTGAATGGTGTATAAGCATGGATAAAAACTGAAGGTTTCACAGCAAATTTGATACATATGAAAATATTACGGCCTCATGCATTGTGACACGTATGAAAATATTACGGCCTCATGCATTACACGAAAGGGGACGTGGGGATATTATTTCTCATTTCCTCCCTCTCATGCTTGCAATGACTTAATGATAATCATAGTCAACTCCACCTGTACTAAAGAACACAGACAGCAAGTAAAACCGCATCCATCCGTGTGGACAACAAATTCTATACTGATTGTATTTCATGGCTTTTGTTATAGGGACGAGTTTACTCTGTAAATCTAAACAGTGCAAACACTAGACTATCAACTTATATA
>JAUUDZ010457897.1:0-12342 GCA_032361705.1 Panulirus versicolor | reverse complement strand
GTGAACTTATCGGCGTAGATCAGGGAGGCCGATACTAACAAATCAAAATCAATTTTGACTTTGATATTACTATTTGGGCCGAGAAAATAGTTTTGAAAACCGACGAGATTTACCTAAGGACAGCTCACTGAGAAACGCATATAATGTAGCTCTCGTTTTTCATGGGAAAGCACCATTCTAGTTCAAGGTAGAAATTGAACAGCTTGAAAGAGACATTGAATAATCCGAGATAAAAGGAGAAAGGAAGCAAATTTCAAGCTTATGGGAGAAAAATGAACAGACAGAGTTTAAGGGAGAAATTGGATAAAAAATTTGGGTTTGAGAGAAATCAAACACAAGAATCCGAAGATATGGAATACAAAATTCTATTCATATCAAAAACAATTATATTAGATCTTTTTAGTTTAAAGAATTTGAATAAAAAAAAAAATCCTAGCTTAGTACAAAATTCTATTTTGTTGGAGAAAACGGAGTAGAAAATCTCATTTAAGAATGATAATGAAGCCAAAATTGCAGTTAGAGAGCGACTGAGGATTCCTCTACTGCTGAAACCTGAGAAAAGACTATGATCCTAACGATGATCCAGAGCAGCGAGGTGGAATTGCTTAACCCGAGAACACTAACCTTGGGTCTGTCAGACCCAATGTTTCTGGAAGTCCATTTGTTCTATGGGGTACGACCATGTGGGTCCCTCCACCTTCAGTTCTTGTTTAGACATCGCCGAGGGCGGGTGCCTCACTCTGTGCTCTTACTCCTTTGTGCCTTATGGTGCTTGGGTCCGATAGATCCATGGCTAGGGAGAGTGTAGGGGATAGATATCCTATGAATTATAACTGCCCTACAGATCATGGTAACGAAGGGAAGGTCCCCGTCTGTCAGTAGGAAGCTGGTTGTTGGAAGATGGACACCTCCTACATCATCTTGTAATGACCAGTTTTCTTATGTTTATGAGAGTAATGACTTTTTTTATTCCAATTATATTTCTTTACATTAACCACTTCCATTTTTTTTATCTTTATCTAGATAGTTAGAATACATTTTTATTTTCATTAAACTGCAATAAGAACAATTCATTTTTACCGGCCGTGTCTGTTGAACGCGAGGGCAGTACAATCGTTCCTCTTTATTGACTACAGTGTTTTAGGGTCATGGGTACGTTGGTTGCATTGCTGCAAAGCCAACCAGGCGGCCAATAGATATACGAGAATGCTCTGCAACTCGTCAGATGATCAACTGATAGACAATCTCGCTCTGTAACTCACCAGGCGACGAGGTATATCTTCTAACTCACAAGAAGGTAAACAGATAAAGGACGTCCTATAGCTCTCCAAACGATCAACTGATAGACATACTCGTCCTACAACTCTGCTGACGATCAACAGTTAACGATCGTCCTGTAACTCAGGAGACGATCAGAAGTTAGACATGGTCGTCCTGTAGCTCTCCAGGCGACTGACAGATAGACAAGGTCGTCCTGTACCTTACCAGGTGACCATCAGACTGACTGTCGTCCTTTAACTCGCCAGATGATTTAGACACAGTCGTCCTGTAAGTCACCAGACAACCAAGATGTAGACAAGGTCACTCTGTAACTCTGTAGACGATCAAGGTGAAGAGGGAGTTAGCCTGTTACTCGCAAGGTGACCAAGATATAGACAAGATCATCCCTCTGACTCGACAGACGACCAACAACTAGGCAAGTTTTCCCTGTAACTCAGCAGCTGGTCAACATATAGACAAGATCATCCTGTAACTCGCTTGATGTTTAACACTTGGAAAAGGTCACCGGGCGACTTGGACGGTGCACCTAAGGGTGTGGATAGCTTGAGATATAAGTATCTTTAACGAAAACGGTCATCAGTATCTGTAGAATACCAATACATACCAGTCCTTACGTGTGCAGCTAAATAAACGAAGAGATATCAATCGTCTCTAAAAACATAAACAAAAATCTTAAGCATGATGTACTACATTCTCGGTATTTGAAGAACTGGTGGTTCTTTGCCTTTCGCGTGAGGAAATCTCCTTTGAGAGGGAGGCAGGTAGAAGTGCGATCTTTTTTCCCTTGAGTGATCGGCATGTTGCTTTGTCAATTTCTTGCAACGGATGCAAAGTCTCGTCGATGATCTGAATAACCTTTTCTACCAGTTGAAGGTTTAGGTGTTTGCATTTAATGTTTACGAAAGTTCATCGAAAAATTAATGAGTAAAAACTTAGACATTACGCATTTAGCAAACTTGTCACTAGAGTATACCAATTCAGTCTTCGTTATTTGCTCTAACTTTTCGTTTACATATTTCTAAATAAAAAGTAAAGCCCTACTGATTCATATTTTTACGGATCTATTAATCTAGAAACACATTGTCTGTTATAATTTTGATGTTAACATACACGAGGGCTCGAGTAATAGTAGTATCATGGCCTTAACTAATTCAAGACATATCCCTTTACTACACCTATACTAGGAGCAACCCTATAGACAGCAACCGCCCAAGGTAGTACTACCCTCCTAACTTGGAGTGTTGAAGTGGTACCTAGAACCATCTTGTACCCTCCTTGTCAATACTGTTGGTTTTCCTTTCCGTTTCGATTCGACTTGGCCATCGGGATAGTCTGAACATATCGCTACATTCACCATACACCTATCGTAATCGTGTTTACATCTCATCTTTACATCAGCTTTCTTCAGGACTTATTATTCACTTATAGCCTTTAAGATAAACCTGGTGCAGTCCAACAAATACATGGCCCATAGTCCTCAGCCCCACTCTCATTCCTATTTGAAGTCACTGCAAAGTTTCTCTTCATAAAGTAAAGCTCGCCTTCTTTAAGAGAAAGTGTCCTGATTTGTTTTCCATTTGTACTAACAAATCTCGCTGGTCCTTAGCCAAAATTACTAGGAATAAATTCTGAAATTCAACTTTTCCCCTCAAGTCTATAGCTAATTCTAAACATAATGCAATTATGATTGGTACTTTGTTTCTATAACTCATCTTTGGATGGTTCTGTTGCCAATCTTTCGCCCTATATCGTTCCATTAATCCACTGTAATCTGCTATATTCTCCTTGCATAAGGTTTTTCCAGTACTCTTCCAGATAGATTAGGCGTATGGCCCATATGGTGTACCTCCTTAAATAATAAAGGTGTTATGAGCTAGCATCGAACCATGTTCGCATATTTTGCCTCTTGTCTAAAATCCCAGAATTTTCCTTACGCTTGGAAACAAGCCTTGCTGCAACCCATTCTTCATAAAGGACACTGCTCAAACCTCTCCAACCATTGCCTTACTGACTCTCATTTCTGATATCTCCACAAAGTGTTTGAATTCGTCCTTAACACTCATTTTCTCACACACTGGGAATCCCACACCCTTATTTTTGCTCACCAAGACAGATTTCGCGGCGATAGGTCTCCTGCACAGCATCACTGAAAGAGGAAACAGCAACCTACTTAAATCTAATACTACGGAAATGCAATTTCTGTATATATTTCTAGGAGTCATTCGTTTCCCTTTGTTCTTCATAAGAAAACCATAATTCAGCCTTGTGATAAACATAATCATTTTGGAGGTAACCATATCCTGCACTCTATCCTGAAAGCCCCATATAATCAACATCACAAATTCTGCATCCCAAAAGCTGGAGGTATTATATACTTGTAATTACGTATCTTCAACACATCTATTTCATATCTACAGAAGGTTTTAATATTTCTCCAATTCCATTTAAACGAGCGTGGAATTAAAACCTTTCAGTTTCATTATATGATTCTCCTGGCATCAAATCTTTTCAGATCGTGTTTCTCTGTATAACATGACGCTGCCGTTCATCTCTGTTCTATAGATACCATTTTGGTCACTGTTCTTGTGAGCATGTTCCCCTGCCCCCAAGAAATACACCCGATATATATGTCTGGCTGCTGCTTTCCCCATTTTCTGTGTAGATGCTGGCTACTCGAGGAACGACTGTTATATACAGTACTGATTATTCTTTATGTGGGGTACTGCTTATGCGCGATACTGCTCTCGCATCTGGGGAGGTTCTGGCCCCACATATTAGACAGAGTCTAGAGCAATCCAACTTATCAACTCGCCGAGTCTGACCTCCTAACCTTACCCACTTATCCTATACCTGAAGGTCAGCTCACTTTCCCTCCTTTATAGATATTAATTTGGGTTCTGCTCCCTAGAGGTGGCTACCAGTGTGTCTTCCGCATTAGCTAAACCACTTAACATTCAGCAAGTCACCGCAACACATGATGACTGTGTCATCGTTAGCAGATCAAAAGTGGGCCATTGTGATATCTGTATCTTTCCTTACACCACGTAGCTTTGGATTCTCTCCCCCTTCATGTACGTCCTATCAAAAGTCATATTACCCCACATCCTCCAATACTCTCCAGTTAATCTATCATCTTGTTTCCTTACTTCTCTTTCTTTATCTCCCTTCATGTTTCCTTCAAGACTTATCCTCAATCAAGGTTTTTGTCCGTGACCGGAGACTCCGGTATATCCCCAAAGTGAACACAAGACCGAGGGAATTTCTGGTACGTGAGCATTATGGGCACAAGTGATGCCACAGTTCGGGGTCTTGGACTTAAAACCAATGATTTTCATCCGTCACAAGACGATTAATTGCAGACCTCTAAGTGGGACACCACGATGGAATCTGTAACGTTACATAACTGTGTTCGCAACGGATTGATAACTTTGAGAGCTTCTTACATTTCCCTCAGATCTGCGCAAAAATGTATCTGGGAAATCGTGAACATACACAAGTGCCAAGCATGAACAGTAATTACATAATCGCTACTTCTGAGATTCGTCAAGATAAAGATGCTTTAATCATGGCTGGGAGGTTACAATGAAATATAAATATATATACATACACAAGAGCAGGGAAGCAAATGAGGGCTCTCTCTCTCTCTCTCTCTCTCGCACTCACTCTCTCTCTCTCTCTCTCTCTCTCTCTCTCAATTCGAAACAAAGTAGCTACATCGCATTGCTTGGTAAACCATAAACACGTTGAGATCACTGGATTGGCTGAAGCATTTCTTAGCACGAAAAACAACGATCTGATAAGCGAGTGCAGTTTGCCAGTCTTTAAATCATATATTAAGGTCAATTTACACGATGCAACTTGTGCTGCATTGTGGTGAGTGAGGCACGGGGCTGAGGTGCACGTCACACCCTGTTCGCACGGCACGAGGAGGAGCAGGCACACCGCCGCGCCGTGTGAAGGCTCTTTCAGCTATTGTACTGGGCTGTGCTAGGAAAAGGAAGAAGCCAAAGAGAAATAGGCGAGTGTGGTGTAAACAGTGGTTGCTACAGTGGAGAATAAAGGGTAGTTACGGACATGTATTCAGGGAGTTTGCAGTGAACAATAAAGTGGAATTTGTGAACTATGTGCGAGTAACTTTCATTGTTTTTCACAGCCTTCTGCACAAGATGATGATCCATTCGATTGAGCACAAAATACAGTGATTGGAGACAGGATATCATCAGGAGCCCGACTGGAGGCAGACACATCAAGCTGTTCCTATACAAGACTACAATAATTGGCTCGCATATCCAAATCGAGTCTTGAGTTTCTTAGTTCCTGAGATATGTCAGGCTACTCATTGTGGCGGGAAGGATAATCATATGAAGGCAAGATCACACTTTGGATCAGGAAAATACATGTGATCATATAGATATCACATTTTATTGCTTTACATTTCAAGATTGTGATAATGTAAATAACTCCTAGTTCCCTCTCCTGATACACAAACCAGGAAAAAAATATCTAGATATAGTTTTTCTTAATCTCGAACTCCTACCAAAAAATATACAAATCATGAATTTTGTGTGAGATGAACAAAGGAAGGCTTGTTGTAAGCCAGGGGCTTGGTTGGGTATTTATACAAGATAATTGTCAAATAATATTTTTGAAAACTGAATTTCCTGGGGTACGTAAGCAGAGAATGTACTGACAAAATAATCATTGTAATTTGTTGGGATAAAACATAGGTTTCCATACCTGTTCTCTTTGGCATTCCTTGCAAATGAAATAAATAGAAAAAAAATTGAATTTGATATCCAAACTAACTTCCGGGTGTTACATAGGACTTGTGTTCACTGCCCCGTAGACGTGTTTAGAAACATGCGATCAGTTTGGGAAGAAACTTCTAGCTTGCTCGAAGTCCCAGGGAATAAAGCATTAGTGAAAACTTTTCGAACGATTGTTGTTTGGAATTTGTCCAGTGATTTTAGCTGAGAAGCTACGACCATTCTAAAGCCGAAAATTCGTCGGGCTCGTGTTTGGTTCAGAAAGCTTTGACATTACTATCGAAATTAGGTCATCAGTTTCCTTTCTTTCTCGCTTTACTGACCTACTGCTAGTACAGTGGGCAGGTGATGGGAAAGGGAGAGGAGAGATCACGGAGGTTGACGCACAAGGTGAGGAGCAGGAGTAACATGACAGCAAGACGACTCTGCGGTTGTTGCCAGGGTCTGCCGGGGCTGCTCATCATCATTATCACCATCAATAGAAATATGTGACAAAAATATATGTTTGGTTTGTTTGGATGATGAGTTATATCTTTTCTTTCAGACGCCAGAAGGGTTTGAGAAATGACGGCTTTTCCATATTTTCCATATTGCCTTGGGGTAAATTGATGGGAAGCACATCATTATTCTCCTCGACCAGACAATTGTTCGTATTATCATAACTACAAAGGGACAGACAGCACTCTATTGATGGCAGTAGCTTAATGCAAACTATGAGGTCATCTAGGTAGATGTGGCTACCAATGGTGGAGTGTCAGATGGAGGAGTCTACGGTAATTGTTTACTCAGTCATCATTTCAACAACAACACTGCAGCCTACCACCTGAGACACATCTGCCCAACACTGACAAGAAAATGCCGTTCGTGTTTGTAGGTGATGACTCATTCCCCTTCATAACCTAGCTCAGGAAGCCTTTACCTTTCCGTGAGCAGACAACATGATCAGATATATTCCCACAGATTGTCACAAGCCCGGCGTACTTTGGCAAACGTATTTGTGATAATGGCTAACCAATTCTAAATTTTCAAGTGCCCATTGATGTGTCACCAACCAAGATAGAAAAGATTGCTTTAGCATGTACTGCACCACACAACTTACTTCACAAGCAGCATGCAAGTGGACACAAGCCTGGATCACTTGACACCGAGGATGAGGCAAACGTGACAATTTCTTACGGTTCTTGGCGGCCAAGACAACCAACCAATGCTAGGCTTGGTGGGAGTAGTAGCTGGGGCTATCAGTAATGCCAAGACGTACAAAAAATTTTTCTAAAGTCTTTCAATAAAGAAGGCGCAGGTCAGTGGCAATATGCAATGGCAATATGCAGATATATCAGTGATATGGGCCAGTTGTGGATATTTCTACAGTCATTAATATTATGCATATAATGTTGACAAATGATTACTCCAGTAATTACTGTAAATAATCTTTCTATCCTACTTTACTATTCCATTATTTGTAGGTTATATCAAATCATTCAAATTTCAGTACGATACTTTGAATTCACTCACCTAGTTCCTTCATAATGGAAGGCAGAAACGGATTCACGCATTTCTTCACCTTCATTTAAAAAGATGAGTTCGTCATAACACCATAACCTGGGTTTGTATACTTCTTCAGCACCTACACCTGATTTCTTTTAGTCTTCAATCTGCTTACATTCTCTCCGAGATTGTGAACGCAGTGTGTGAATTTCTTTTTAACATCTGTTATAGTTATACTTGGGATGGTGTGCTTGAACAAATCAATTATTTTCTGTATGGCGACTTCTCTGGCATTTTTGTCTTTCTATTTTTCATTTGACCAACCAGAGACGTTTATTCTCTTGATATAGTCCAATTAACCTGATCACTTCCTCTCGAGGCTGAGACATTGTCACAAGCTGACTGACGCGTGCCTCACGGATACACTGCAACAAAAAACAACATTGTTGGATTTCCTGTCACCCCTGTTTTTTGCTTTTCTACGTGACAAGTCTCGTGTGTTGTGCAACAGGAGACCTTAAAGGTGATACCCAGGATTTGACGCATCGTATAAACGAGCCTGGTCGAGGAAGTGGAACTGCGCTGTATGTAAAATCATACCTAAACTCCACTGAATGTCAGACTACAACATATTAATGGACCAGTTGACTAGGTAATGACTATCTTGCTACTAACATACCATAGATCTTCGGATTTCTTTTCTATTTACAGAAATATACTCCTCATACTGACGTCTACTTTGACGTCTATGTCTCTTAGTTTCTCAACGTAGACAAACGTAATTTGCTTTATCAAGCTGGTGATTGGTCTCTTTGAGCTTCTTATGTGCTGCTTTCTGAAACATCACATAATTCTTTATGCCATTGTTCCACCATTTCGACTTCGTATTGGAAAAAGACCGTCTTCTACGAGACGAGCTGGTACAAATGATCCCTCCACTTCTTGAACGTTTTGCAGAAGCTCTTGCTTTCATTTACCATATCATCTCAAGTTTGTCTGTCAAGAACAACGCGATGATATTTAGAATTTGCAAGTCTAAAATTTGGTATTTCTTCGCGACTCTCATGTTGATCAGCATCACACGCAATGTTGAAAGGTAACTCAAAAGTAATTCACCGTTGATCACTGGTACTAAACTTTTCTGACTTAAACATTGTTAACAAGATGTTCATCTGTAGTTAGAACTAAATCTAATTCATTCTCATCGCGCGAATGTTTATCAACTAATTGTGTTCGGGCATCATCAAGCAGATTAAGGTAAAGCCCGCAACCCGAGCTACTGGAAAGGAATTCTCCCCACTTCGATAATGGTATATTGAAATCACCTACAATGATCGAACTACTTTCATTACTAATTTCTACTAACTGATCATATAGTCTTTCGTCTACATCTGGTGTCTGTGTAGGGGACTTATAGGCTAATCATACTGTTATACTAATCCAAAAAATTATCTTTGATTTCTATAAAACTTAAATCGATTTTATCAACAGCAAAAAAGGTTTTTCAGCACAGGATTTAGATAAGCTTTGACAAAGAGCAAGAGAGCACCGCCTGCCTTATTTCCCCTGTCACCTCTCATCCTTACAACTTACCACATACACTCAACAAACATATACCTTTGTAGTTTGACACTTATCTATTTGACCCTTGCCTTCATACAATGGCACAATGCATGCGCATATTCAGCGAGTACTTAGAGACCTCATCATTATCCAAACACACGTTGACAATCTTATTAAACCAATCAACAAGACGGTTACTATTTTTATTAAGAATTTTAGAATAAAGAAATGAAGAAAATACGATTGGATCTAAATCTTATTCATGGAAACCAAGTTTAATCCTGTTAACTGAGAGACAGACAGAAAAACGAATAATGCTCCAGCATATTGTGTTTAGAATTCTTCACAGACTTTCCGCAACAGTAAAGACCTTACATAACAGTACGGCTTTTTATGCAAATAAAAAGATCTTACGTAAGATATTTTCCACATAGTTTAGTCCATTTGGATAAAAAGACTCTTTTCCAACAGTAAATAGTGACTGTGACAGTTGGATCAGCAGCTGTAGTGACGAAAATTTAAACAGTAGCAGCACTAACAGCGGAGTACATATGTAGAAGGACAGTAGGAGCAGAGGTAGTACAGCAATAACAGCATCCAGCAGACACCCTGACTGCGGGATTAACTGAATAAACAGGTATGACTACAACCATAGTGATAACAGTAAAGCTACCACCAGTAGAGCAGTAACTAGAGATATAGCTATAAACAGAAACACTGACGTCAGTGTTAAAAGAAACATCATAAACATCAACAGAGGCGGCGGCTGCAGCATAACATGGGTCCCGCCTCGTCCTGAGTCACGGTGCTGCTGGGGACATCAACATGATTCTCGTCCGCATGTCATTACAGCTGTTGTTCCATCCCATAGTGTTAGGGACAGCGACTTACTGCCAGCTCAGAGACTTATGGTACTGATGACCAGAGACACGTGGGATAATATTACAAGTGGTGGAGGAGGTTGAGCCGTGAGGTCATTATCAGCTGCGGGAACCACTGGTGACTGAGGACACAATAATCACTATCCTTCTTGGGATGTGCGTCAGTGTACATCACACAAGACTGACGGAGGCAATGAAAACATTTTCCGTGAATGAAGTTTTTTGCTTTAATCTGTTTGAAGGTAAACATTTCTTGGCTTCAAAAGATAATGTTTTCATTACATTTTTAAGCTTCTTTGAAAATCTTCAGCATAAATGATGTAAAGCTTGTGTGTGTGTGTGTGTGTGTGTGTGTGTGTGTGTGTGTGTGTGTGTGTGTGTGTGTGTGCTTACATTTTTTTGCGCGTATGTTTGTGTATATATTTTCAGGGGCTGTCTTATTTCGTTGACCCGTTGTCGCGGTAAAAAGAAATTAGAGAAGCCAAACTTTAAACGAAATATAAAGAATGGGTAAAAAGATGTAGAAGTAAAGAGAAAAGAGAAAAAGATTTCTGGATCCTGCAGAGCCAATGGAGATTCTGCTTCATGATTGGAGGTCGTAGATGTAACGAAAGAATGAGAAGGTAAGGAACTCCTGATCTTATCGGTGTAGGGGAGGAACTGTAGGTCGCTCAGTATATACAGGACTCAGAGGCTTCCTGAGAATTAAGCTGCCTAGTTAATGCCAGAGGAACACAATCAGTCAGCGCTTGGAAGGGAAAGCCAAAGAAATATCAACAAAACACGGAAAGAGATCCAACACTGAGGCGTAGAGCAGTTGATTATTTGCTGTTTTGTAAACGACTGTCAAGTAAGTACAGCTAATCTCCAAGATGTGGAGGAATCTAACCATTAAACTACAAATCAGTCTTCTGTGTAATCAGAGGAACTCTTCAGAAAGAAACTGATATCAGAACACGACGACCTGCTTTTGACATGCAGACTTAGATATCTGTGTAATATTGAGTTTCCAAGATGGGTCAAGTGTTATGATAATACCAAGTATGTTTATTGTGACGAGTGATAGCCACAAGATAGCTGGCAAGAAAAATGGGGAAACCTGGATAATAGCAGCACTGAAAAGGCTTCAACTGCCCAGCTAGAAAATCTTGTCGAAATCTGATTTGTGTGTGTATATATATATATATATATATATATATATATATATATATATATATGAATTTCTTTGTAATTACCTATTTGTTCGGTACTGGGAAGGAGTTCTGCTGTTGTGAGGCCTCATATCTTGAACAAATTTTAGCATCCTACAACAAATCATACGCTTTTATGTTGTTCGCATTGACGGTTTCGTTATTGAACTTATTCCATACATCCACTACTCTTAAACTATTAAAATACTTCTTTACATCTGCTTTAATGTTTCTTGCTCATAATGTGTTAAGACATCTGGATATTCTATCTGTGCCTCTTCCATAAGATTATTCCTAGCTGAACATAAACAAATTGGTTTAGACAAAGGGTGTGATCAAGCCCCCCCCCCCTCTTCTATAGTGTAAATTAGCACCCTTGAGTCAGGTACCATCTTTGTTGCCTTCCTTTCTACCTCCTTGTTAGTTTTTTGTACTTCTATAAGTGCAGTGACCAAACTTGAGATGCATATTATAGTCTTGACGAAAAACAGGAAGTGAATTGTTACCTAGATATTTTGTTACCCACGTATTTGAATGCGATTCTGATGCTTTACAGAATACAGTTTGTTTCCCTTACACTTCTCCTAAAGTGGGGATCTAGCGACAGTTTAGGTACAGTGTCGACTCCTCAAGTTCTACTATCACTCAGATTCCTGCAGCTTACTTGTTCTGCAAGATAACATTCGTAACTATGCTTTTTTTCACTGTCTCATCCTCATTCCTCCCATGAATTTGTTGAAATGTTTTTGATTACATTCTGCCTTGTACACAGTGATCATAAAGTTTTTCTGTTCCTCATTTCTTATCCTGCTACAAACATATCTTGCTTTCGTATAACTTTTTTATCTTGCTACAACCGTTCTTTGGTTCCTCATACATCTTTATTTTACTACAACCGTTCTTGGTTCTCATGAATCTCTTACTACAACCATTTCTTGGTAACTTATACCTTTCAAACGTCGGTTGACCGTAGTGTAGACTAGATCTCCTCCATGGTACATCCCGAAGCTCTTTCACTTTCTAATACCTTTTAATGAACCACATCTCTGTATCATTTTTAATCTTTCCTTTGCATTTATAGCTAATGGTACCCAGGTTCCTATTCCTTCATTGTAGATGTGTGTGTGTGTGTGTGTATGTGTGTGTGTGTGTGTGTGTGTGTGTGTGTGTGTGTGT
>JAUUDZ010457886.1:0-12343 GCA_032361705.1 Panulirus versicolor | reverse complement strand
TGATGTCTTCAAAGTGCATCATACTTGAAGTTTAGACGCCGACGTTCATCAAGCATCTAAACAGCGCCTGGGGGCTTTAAACGCGTCAGACGAGGAAGTTTAAATATTTCAGGACTACCATCCCGTTAGGGTGGCTGTGAGGGATCTAAACCCGGCTACCGATCCATGTATTTTTTTTTCTATATGAAAAATATATGATCCAAAACCACAAATGAAAGTGAAGTTTCTAATTTATAAGTTCACTTCTTATTCTTCCTTTTTATTTCATCTTTAATGTGAGGGTTCCAATCACGAACAAATATTCTCATGGAAGCCAGGCAGTTTATATGAAGCATGGAAGATAACGGTTAAAGAGATGAAGGAATAATGAGAAACGAGAGAGAGAGATAACGAGGAGGTTTTGAGGCAGTGGAGAGAAAAATTCCCTTTTGAAAAAGTCAAGTCTTAAATGTTAGGAGCGGAAAGCCAAGTAATCTGTGAACAGGAACGAAAATTATAACATTTAGTAAAAAAAAATGGAGAGAATTTGTCCCCTTAAGTGTTCACAAATTAGACGGTTCTGTACCAAGAGGGTGAAACGTTAATGTACTGAGGCATTTAAACCCCGGCATGTCTGGGTTATTTAGACTACTCCCAGCAACACTGAAAAAAACGCCACATTAGATATATTAAAACTGTTCAACAGGGACATTTAAATGGCTCGTTCGAGACCTTTTAGCTCCTGGAGCCTTAGATATTCAGAGGTTGTTGACGGCATTTTTGTTTAAACTTTCTTGCCAGAGCATCACAAGCGTTACCTGCTACATTATATGAATATTTTATTTTCCATTTTCACACTCGTTAGAGAACGAGACGAAGACGTTTCCTTGATACAGGGGGGACTCCCACGTCACCCTCCTCAATCCCACGTTACGTATCCTTCCTCTTCCTGTTTATTTCTCCCTCAGTGCTGCATCTGCTTCTGCTTCCTCCGATACTACCCTGCTCTTATCAGAAACATCTTATCCCACTTACCAAGCATCCCCACTACATTCAGAAGTGGTTCTTATACCTCCCACCTACCAAACGTCCCACCTAGATCCTGAAGTGGTTCCTCAATCTGAAACCCTCCGTCTCTTGCTGTCTCACCTCCTCCTGTAACTAGACTCCCCGCAGCGCTCCCAACTGCCCTACAGACACCTCATTTGCCAACGATTGCCTCCCTTGCCCTTAGACACTACCTCCTCCTCCTCAACTCCTTCCCTTGGGAACTGTAAATAACATTAATATAATCAACGTCCTCGAATGGGACGGAAATGTAACTCCATGCCAGTCCACCACTAGCACCACACAGCCAAGTAACTAGCGCTTGGTGGTGGGGTGAGGGGTGATGGCTGGGGTGTAGGGCCAAGAAAATTGTATCATCTATCGTCATTTTAAATGACCTACGAAAGCATAATCATCACTATCATCAGCTCCGTCATTATCTTCACCATAACTATTAGTTTCACTAGCATATCATTACCTTTTAGAGTCATCCATGTTTCAGGGTTGAGAACATGACACTGTTTGCCTCTCAAATGACCAAGCCGATGACTACTCCTGTATTTAGTTACGCTGCGAGCGAAGAGTCATCTTCGGTGAGGTTGCATTATCGTCAATGGATTAAAAAGAGGTAGAATCTCGTTGAGGAACCCCTTTTTTCACAAAAAAGGAGTCCATCATTTCCCTGTTACTGGATGTAACGCATTTTTGAAGCTGCAGAAGCCCTGCAAAACGGTCCTAGGTGAATTTATTCAAGCTTTTACCATCACTGGAAATTCAAATATTCATTGACTCATTCACACGTGATAATCTTCCTTGATAAACAACAAGACAGCTTCTTTCAGACACCGCAATGAGAGTGCCACAAAGGCATGAGGGCAAGGGATAAACCATGGCACTGGCCCTGGTGGTGCCACACGGGAGAGATCAACTATGGCATTATGGCAATGGTGTTGCCATACGAGAGAGATCAGTAATGGCACCATGGTAATGTTGAATGTAAGACAATCTATTTTGAAAGTATTTCATCATGCTAAGTAAAACCATAAACTCAGAATTTACTAAGCTCAAAGGATCTTACTATAAAAGACTGCGATTTTGTAATGTAAGAATATAAGTATTGTAGATGGGAGACAAGATGGTGATTCGTACCTCACATTGACTACGAACCGCTGCTCAAGACCATCGTGTTGTGCTCTCTTCTTGAGGCCAATCAATTCTAAAGTCATCATGCTAATGTGATTACTTCATTGGCAATAGATGACTATGGGGAAAGATAAAAACGAGAGCGTCCTCTCTCTTGGAAGACTAAACCATTATCTGGTCCAGTTCATGAGTCCCGAGGAATCCATAGTGACCACGACACTGGTCATTAAATGTCTGACGTCAGCAAGAACAACTACTTCTAACGGTCGAACAGCAAAGAGATGTGTTTCCTCGACTCAAGTTCCTTCCTCTTTGTTTACGTCAGAGGATGAAATCAAGCGAGCTTCCACAATAATGAGTAGGAATCAGATTTCCTTTGTAGCTCATGAAATTAATTATTCTCCCGAATATTCATCATTAAAAGAATTTCACGCTCGAGAATATCATATAAAAGTTATTTCTTATGCTGTTTACCTTGATTACGGAACCCGGAGTTATTGACGAGTACTGGAAGATGAGACGAGTGTCGGCCGAGAGGGCCGAGTTGGCACTACGGATCTTAGTAATGATGGGGTGGGCTGAGGACACTCGGGAAGGCTCTGGGCAGGAGGAGGAGGAGGAGGAGGAGGAGGTGGAGGAGGAGGAGGAGGTGGTGGTGGGAGTAGTGGAATCCCTGATGGCTGATGAGGGCGGAGGATAATCACTCAGTCAGGATAATGGCTGACCTAGTGACCAGGATAATGATCCAAATGACTCCCGCCTCCCCCGACAACTGTGGATATAATTATCTCCTGTCTCCCTCCTCCATTAGCTCTCTGTCTGTGTGGCTATTTGTCAGTCTGTGCCCTCTCTCTCTCTCTTCTTATCTGTCTCCTCACCGCCCTAGTTGTTTGATGTCCACCTCTGGCCGGCTGTCTGTAAGCCTGTACGTTTCTCTGTATGAGGAATATATCAACGTGAGAGGACAGAGTCGGGGAGGGGGGGCAATCCTGGTTCTTCTCCCCCTCCCTCCCTTTCATAACACATACCAAGACCTAACATAAACACGTAATCACCTGTTGCAGATGCCTCGTCTTTTCAGAAAGTTGAAATGCAAACCTAATTATTATGTAAAATGAACAAATGATCGAAAACCACGTAATTGTGACATCATATCTACAAAGTGGAGCATCCGACATGACTGAGTGATATACAAAAGTGGTACAAGTTTCCGGTCATCTTCCACTCACCTGCACGACAGCGCCACAGCACCGGGTCACAGCACCACTGTCAAGCACAGCACCGGGTCACAGCACCACTGTCAAGCACAGCACCGGGTCACAGCACCGGGTCACAGCACCACTCTCAAGCAGAACTGCACTGACGAACACTGTCCCGTGTCACACGGCAGCACAAGCAAGCGTCACCTTGTTCATGTGAATGATATTATCTAACTGTTGTGCGGGCGTGGTTAGTGAGGAACGAGGTAGTTGTGACGGAACGACCTGAGTGGACGTTAATGCAGGAGAACCCCGGGAGTTGCCTTTTATGACGCCTGATAGAAGTAAACTGATACACAACATGAGAGAACATAGCAAAACCAACTTGAAATCTTAAAAAAAAAAAAAAAAGGAAATTGTTCTTAGAAATGTGTGGACGGAATTAAGACGGTAGCTTCTGTGATCTGGGACGTGGGTAGAGAGCCTATATACATGATGAAATGAGGAGAGAAAAATATACTACATATTTTTCAACCTTTCAAATATGGGGTTCAAGATGATTTATCAATCTATTCGATCTTTCTCTCTGTGTTTGCGTTGGAGAAGTTTTCTAGGAATCCATTATATTACATTGTGCCCATCCAAGAACTTCAAACTTAGCGTGTAGATTGATATATAAAGATCCTATGAAAAGCTGCATTTATGAGAGCTAAAAGCAGATTACGATTAAACTTCAGAATGATATGTGATGCGAAGACAACGACCAAATTTCAAGAAAAAGTCAGTTTTCTCCAAGATGTTTCAGAGTGAATTTTAGTTCATCCTTTCCTTAACCCTTCCTTCTCATCTCCCCTTTCCTACCATCCCTTGAAACCTACCTCCCACTTTCCTCCAGCTACTCCTCACCTCACCCCTCTTCCCCTTCCTGGGCTCTTGCTTGAGGAAGAACATGAGAATTGCGAGGTGCGAAATCCCTGCTTCTTCGCCCCGGCTATTGTGCTTGCTCAGGCAGAGCTTTGCAAGCTCAAGGGAGTACAACACATCGCCCTGATGAGAAAAATACTTGTGTTCAAAGTAACATATATTTCTTATTATTTTTCACCCCTAACGCCCGGGCAAGAAAGGGGGAACAAATCTTTATTAAGATTTTGCTAAGGACAAAAGGGGGTGGGAGGTGGTCCCTCCTTTACTAAGATTAAAGTGGTGTCATCACATCCTCTTTGCTTAGTGGAATGTCAGACTCCAGCTCTGCAGACAAGTTCCCAGGAAAAGTTAAAAAAAGATCACGGCCAAGGTTTACAAAGGTTTACGAAGGTTTACAAGGGTTTACAAGGGAATCTCTAAACCTTAAATCTTGTAGGGGTTGTTTACAAAGATCTTCATGGCTGAATTTATTACCATCTTAAAGTGTTTCTTTTTTTTTCAGCGACTGAGTTAAGCCTTTGCCCACGACTCTCTGAGCCTTAAGCACGATATTATGACCTTTGACTATGATGATGTGGCCTTTGACTTGACCCCTTAAGAATCAGGTGAAAGCCCAGGTTATCATACTAAAAAACATCCTGTAATAGTTTACTGGTATTACTTTAAACTATTATGATAACAGAAAGATCTTTACACTTCGTTATTTCACTTAGGATAAATCTTGTCCTTCAAAAAAGAAGGAAATCTGCAGTGACGCACGTTCAAAGTCACCAATAAGGACGGATTCCAAGTTAGGATGACAGAGAAGACGTGAGGAGTGCTAGGAATGCGGAGTTGCCTTCCCTCTCATGGCAAGTAGGAGGTGGTCAGGGGTGGCAAAGGGTGGTGGTGGCCAGAGGCTGACAGGAGCGAAAGAGAGAGGGGGAAGAGAAAGGGGTGAGGTCAAAAGTTGGCTCCATCTATGGCCTCTAAACGCAATCACCTGCACACAAACACACACACACACTCTGACTCACAAACCACACCTGGACTCACTACATGAAGTAAACATGCACTCGGACCCACCAGATACTCACTATACACTCAAATCCACCCTGACACACTCACCATATACATCGATCTACCTCATACGCCCAGACCTAATCAGACTCATCGGAAACACTCAACAACAAACACACTCAGGCCTGTGAGATAGAGGTGCCACACACTCAGGACCGTTAAATACTCATTCCCACCAGCGCCCGCCTTCACCTTCCCGCCGTCAAGACCCAGATCACGTAAGTCTTTGCCGATAACCTTGGTTGAGGCAGCTTTTTACGATAACAGGAGTGGAGGTCAGAGGTCATTTGACAAAAAGGTTTCAGAAAACTCTCGAGAGAAGGTCAACATTCACTTGGACAAGGGTATTCCACGTCCAGCCAGAGATGAAACAAAATATCTCTTCACGTGGGATTCAACCTTACTCGGAAAGGACTTTAGAATCCACTAGGATGGGATCCAGAGCTCGCTCAGGAAAACAGTTCTAAACTCGCATTCAGGAACATTATAAAGTTTATCTCTCAGTGAAATAGAAAAATTCACCTGAGGAAAATGTCAATCTCCGTTCTAAGTGGAAGGTTATCCACAAATGAACCCCAAGTGAAAATTGTTTGTCTCCAAGTCAACCATCTGATTGATATGTTTACACTTACAATAAACATCATTCCCATGTCTATATATTTTCTTCGATGCAGATATCGTCCTGTCCACTGTTCAATGAAACCTATTTCAGATATTCTGAGGACATGAATATCATTGATTCTGGAGATGCATTTTATCGATATAATGAGACTCATACTACTTAACAGTCACTGAACCTTTCAGTACGATGATTCAACCTTTTAAATATGGATATTTAACCCATAAGTACGACAACTTAAACCCTTCAGTACGAAGACGTAAAGACTCAAGTCAAACCAGAAATCGGATCGCACATATTGAAATAAAACACATAAACACATACTTTGCATGTAAGCATCTGTTTGAAAAAGGTATCCTGGTGTTCCGATACTTGACTGCACGACAATGTTAAAGAACCGTACGATGATCCAGGACCTGATAATGAAGTTACCGGGTGATAAGTTACGATAATTTCCTCTCGCGCGAGAGTAGTAACGCAGTATCAAATTATCTCTTATCTGCTTCGGTGTGTTTGTATTCCCTCAAGCACTCAAGCAGTGATCTGAAGCAGAAGCCAGTAAGTATCAAGCCGCCTGGGACCAAACCTACGCAAGTTCGATTCTTGGGCACGGCAGGTGACTCCACAGTTCACCCAACTGGTCATCCAAACGTAGGGACTGGTCTATAGAATGGGTACCTGGCATAGGATATGTGTGTGTGTGTGTGTGTGTGTGTGTGTGTGTGTGTGTGTGCGTGCGTGTGTAAATAGGAGTAAAAATATGGGTGGGGTAAAGACATTGTACGTATATACAAGATAAGAGACGTATATACAAGGTAAAGAGACGAGACAACACGAACGTAAAACTTTCTCTTCGCAACACACAAATAGTAACCACGTTCGACGTATCCTGGCAAGAGTAAAACAAACACAAAATATGGAAACCCAACAAAAATTATCCTCACAGCCACACCGAAAGACGCGGAGGTAGACCGGCCAAAAAACACAACATGAAATTAAGCAAGAAACTTGTTAGAAAAGATATAAAGAAGTACTTCTATAGTACAAGAGCGATGGATGAACTGAATAACCTGAGCGATGCTCTTATGAATGAAGGAAGGGTAAAGGCACTCAAAAAGTGGTATGACAGGAGAGAATGACCATGAGATGGGGCGCCACGAGTGTACAGCTTCCTCACTAGACAGAATTAGGGAACCATATACACCGACTCATATACGTGCACTAAACGAGCAGCACAGTGGCTGTCAAGTTTCATTCTCTGACGCCATTTGCTGTGTTTTCATTCTGCCTCAACTACACGTGACTTGCTGGCATTCGCTTAACAAACATACGCTCCCTCGATATGTAACTCGCATGACTCTATATTCTTAAATCCGAATTTCCCTGCGGTGAACGCTACGCGTTTAGCCTTGTCTAACGGACAAAATCCCGTCAAAGGTAAGTAAAGTGTAAGAGATGGAGCCCTACGAGTGTATGATAATCTCCATCGACTTTATAAATAAGTAAATCACGAATCATGTTCACTTCCAAAGCACCGAACAGAATAAACGAGACGATGTTTCTCGCTCCCTCATCTACCCCCACTAATCTCCTCTCCCTCCTACCCTCATGACCTCCATCCACAACTTCCCTCTCCCCTCACAACCCCCACCCACTTCCTTTCTTAACCCTCCTCTCCTAACACATGAGCAACCCCCACCACCCTAAGAAAGTAAACAGATACACGTGGACCCCAGACAAAGGACCGATTTCTGGCTCTAGTTGTCATGGTATTCTGACGGCCATCCATTGTCTCCTGTGAGGGGCAGTGCCCCCAGCACCTGCCTGGCCTCTTGCCCCTCCCACTCACCCTGCTTCGAACAACAGCAACCCAAGCTGTCCTCGAAGACCTCCTGCAGTGATACAGGCATTGAGCATCGACAGACGCAAATCAGCGACTACATAGTGAAGAATATTCCACTACTGTGCTAGAACCGCCGGATCGATAGCCTTGTTGGCTTGTCTTCGGTTCCAGTGGGGATCGAAGTGCTGGAGGACACTCCAGTGCTGTGTGATTGCTATTTACTCTTTGTGTGTTACGGGGAGAGAGTTCCACACTAGTGTTGCCCCGTCTCTTAACCTCGTACATTTGTATCACATGTTCTGTCCTATGTACACACACATACACACTAGATGACCCTACGATTGTGTATGTAGACCCAGGGCAATCGTGAGGTTGTGAGGTTGCCTGAGCATTGACCCAGGTAACAGACGATTAGCTTGTGATTAAAGGAAAAGACATACATGCCTAGCAAGAACTGGTAATGCCTCTCTGTGGTGTTTGTGATGTGGGGTCTTGAGCTTGCAGGAACCTCGCGACTTCTTGTAGGAAAGAAAAGTGAAAGAAACTGTCTCTGACGGAAATCCTGGTACGTCATAAAATGTCATTAGTCAACGATTTTCTCGGTAAATATCAAGACGACTTTCTTTTTTTGAGGTAATGTAGAATTCTCATTCCTTCCTCTTCTTCTTAGGGCTGTGCTATGGTAACTACCCCTCGAAATAACCAACATGACGTTGCTTGTGAAGCAACGGAACCTGTGTTCTCTGGTATGTTGAGTACATCCCGCCGATCAAGACCCCAGGTCGTGGTCAATGGCCCCAGCCAACCTCCCCGCTTTCCGGGAGATAATCACTCATCCTCCAAGGAACATTAGGGGAAGGGGAGGGTTAAGGGGCTGGGAATGGGAGATAAGGGGATAAAGTGTGGTTAGGAGAAGGGCCTAGTGGAGATCAAGGGGTCCCGGGTGATTGGTTACCGAGACAACTCGACCACAACAGTGTCGCTGTCTGGATGGCCGACCTTGATGATTAGGTCCTCTCCCTGCTCCTCCTGCTCTCCCTGCTCCTCCTGCTCTCTCTCTCTCTCTCTCTCTCTCTCTCTCTCTCTCTCTCTCTCTCTCTCTCTCTCTCATCACACCACTATATATGAGACAGTCGGACTGCAATGCCTGCTCTAGGCGGGGTTCAGTCGTTGACCTAAAGGTCCCTGTTTACATTATAAAGCCTGGTTACAGAGAAGTTCCTTCCACAACTCAGGAGGGAGTGAGTATTGAGGTCAGTGGAAGCTTGAAATAAAGTGGTTGTTGAGTGGATTGAATATTATATGATCGGTAAGTGACCCCTCTTGTTCCAGAGGAAATTCTTCAATACGCTGGGTATCTGGGAGGGAAAGATGTCACAGTGAAACCTTAAAAAGAAATAATGTGCAAAAATATTAATGTAAACCTTGAAATTCTTACTCAAGATCAATTGCTTCGTTAATTTTTGGTAAATTCAACAGCTACAGTCCCGATTATAGAGCTGGGAGGGAAGGGATTCATACCACTGCAGAGCTGGGAGGAGGAGAGGGATTCATACCACTGCAGAGCTGGGAGGAGGGGAGGGATTCATACCACTACAGAGCTGGGAGGAGGGGAGGGATTCATACCACGAAAGCTACGACTCGACCTGGATTGTCAACAGTAAGCCAAGGACGGTATGCGTACAGCCTTGACATGTTGGGCGTGGTTCCCTATGGTTAGTTCTCTCCAACCATTCCAGCCCACTTACAAGCAATTACTGAGGAGAAATAACGAGTAATTCTTTCATCAAAGTGTTTTCAATCAATACTATGTACTTTTGTGTTAGCTGCAGTGCTTTCTTAAGCCAGTGTTTACGTAAATGTTATCGATATAACGTTAACACTTTGCCTCCACTTCCCGAGCCTTGTCTCCACTTCAACTACCCTGCCTCCACTTCAGCAATCCTCCCTCTACTTCACCAAACCCTGCTTCCACTTCAACCCTACCTCCTCCACCTTCTGTTCCATTGGATAAACAGATCCATTTCCGACTCGCTATCAACACCATCCAAGCCTCCACACCTCCACATCCACCATTCTTTGATGACATCCACCTACCTCCGTCTGCACACTCGACCGACCTCCTACCGAGAGAAACGAACTGATGGATCAGTCAGCCACACGGTTGACGTTGATGGAGGCCGATATTAATGGCGGTGAACCTGGACTCTGTGGGGCAGGTTGAGGATGATACTGAGGTCAAAGGATGACGGCTGTCGATGGAGGTTAAGTATGGTAATGAAGGGATGGCTGTTGAGGGTGGAGGCGAGATGCTTGTCAGGTGGGTGGATGACAAGGGAGTACAGGTGAGGACATGCCAGAGGTTAGAGGTTACTCTGCTGGTGTTGAGAGCTGGGGGTTAGTAGAAGTAGCGGTTAAAAGGGTTGAATCAAAAGGCAATAGGATGTAATACACGGAGGAGAGACCAGGACCTGGGGTGAGTTGTTGACTGAGAATGCAGGTTCGTCGTCCCCCCGAGCTAATCAGGAGAGAGAGAGAGAGAGAGAGAGAGAGAGAGAGAGAGAGAGAGAGAGAGAGAGAGAGAGGAGGAGAAGGAGGAGGAACAGGAGCCCCCGAACACATTACTCCCTCGCGGGATTAAGGCATAATGAAGCTGCCTCTCCTCCGCCGAGATGCCCCACCCGTAGACCATAATTCCCTCACTCGACGGGCCGCTGGTGGTGGTGGTGGGGTGGGTCATTAACCCCCTAGGGAAAGAGGACACCACCAGTCAACTTCTGGTACTAAATGAAACCAGGAAAACGGCATCCGGTGAAGATAAGGTGAATGACCAGATGAGAGGAAAGAGGGGCGGAGTGAATGGCTACAGAAGATAACGATAGTGAACGAGGAAAAAGCGCCTGACTACCTAAACTTGTGAGCATATCCATCATGAGATGACTGGAAGGACGTGTACTGTAGCAAGTTACGAGTGAAACGCGGGAAACGAAGAATTCTTCTACAACCACGTCTTACACTGGGTGTGAGGAGTGAGGCAAGGTGTGGACGGACGGTGGCGTTGTCTAGAGGTTGATGGAACTTAGTCTCGACGTTATTGCATAAAGATGCCACTTGAACCTGTGAACGGCCTCATTATGAGGCTGAAGACGCCATCTGGACCCTAACTGCTACCCTCATGAGGGATATCAGACAAACCCTACCTGACGTGAGGTATGAACCTCTACTGACACGGTAAACTGTATCACCACTAAACTTATTCTAACTTAATCTAGGGAAGAGAAACCCAGGCAGTTCAGGGGTACACAGCAGTCAACGTAAACCTCATAAACTTTGTGGTCACAGTTTTACGAACGAAGTCGATTTCGTAAATATTTCAGCTCTCAATTTTTTCGTCCGATTTACTGGTGAAGTCCCACTTAAAAATCAGGAGACGAATATCACCAGAGTCTCAAGTGTGTCGTGTCTCAGATGCAAAATATATGCCAAAGATTTATAGGCTGTAATTACTCAATTGTGAAGATTAGAATTTAGTTAACCGCTCGTTGGTGTAAGAATAAAGCTCACTCACTTGTCAACACATAGCGACCCCTGCTCTTTGACTTGACCTAGAGCCAAGTTTAAAGTCATGCCATCATATTCAAGGGTCATACCTTCGTGCTCGAGGATTGCACCTTCGTCATTAAGGGTCGCCACGTCATTCACTACCTCTGTGTTCAAGTCTAGTCCTCTCGTGATCAAGGGCCATGTCGTGTTGCTCAAGGGACTGAAGGTCAAATATACGGAATAAAGATCCCAGCGAGAGAATATTAGCTCCCTGAGAATCAGGTGACATGAGAATCACTGGATATGATACCAATGTCAAGACTCAAGAGTGATTACCGGATGATAGTTATCAGCGAGGACCTACATCATCCTGGGCCGACTCGTGGAGTGAAGGCTGACAGACGATGTGGAATGGAAAAGTGGAATATATTTGGGAAGGGTAGAGCTTTCATTTCATTCAGTACACACAGATCGTTCACTTCCCTCCCTCAAAGACCTAACGTTCACACACACATATACGTCTCCACCGATCGTAATCATCAACATACAAACCTCAGCGAACATCATGCGTTCCTTTATGGTATCGGAAACGCCAGACGTTCTTTTAATAACAAACAAATAACCTGGACACAGGAGTGGCCATGAATAGTATCAAAATCTCAGTGAGAGTCTAATTAAAAACAAAGTAATTAGCCCAGGCTTTTTAACTTTCCCAAAGTCGACCAGACAGAGGGGAAAGAATCACCGCAATCAGTCTCTCAGGTAAACAAGCCACTAATTATTTTACTCCAGGTGAACAAATGAAATGAATAAATGAAATGATTTCTTCTTTCACGAATTATTCTACATACATCTTATGGTACTTGAAATGGGGGGATATGATAATCAAAGATCTTTGTTAATGAAGAGAGTGAAATGATATGTCCTTTTTGATCTTAGCTCTCTCCTTTGATTAGATTTCCTCTACAAGTTATTCCCGGAAACACA
>JAUUDZ010457875.1:0-12343 GCA_032361705.1 Panulirus versicolor | reverse complement strand
GTTTTACTGAGCCTTTTCACGTGTTTCACCTACATAATGATGTGTAGAGTGTGACTAGTGTTAACATTCTTGATGTTATGGTGTGTGTTGTGTGTGTGTGTGTGTGTGTGTGTGTGTGTGTGTGTTTGTGTATAGGTTCTGCTAGAGGGGTCCCGCTAACGGTGTACCAGTAGTCCACAGCTGCATCCTCTGTATGGCTATAGCCGCTCCTCGTCCACACCTACGTCCACAGCCACACCTCAGCATTTGCAAAATCCCCCTGCGGTGAGTCAGCTCTTACCCCGGATCAGCGAGGAGCGGCGATGCTGCCGTGTGTGGTGACCTGCCTACCTGGTGTTGTGTGTGGTGACCTGCCTGCCTGGTGCTGTGTGACCTGAGGATCACTTATGTTTCGGTGGTGCGCAAACTGGCTGATGTTGGCATGTGTCTTGTGTCCACTCACAGGAGAATCGTAAACATACATTGTAAGGTTCCCCATACACGCGATCGTGTTGTGCGTCTCCGTGTCATTGGCGTTGAAGTGCGGGAGTGTTGACGTCAGTTACCGGGTTGTGTTGGTCACGTGGGAGGGGAAGTTACAGGGGTGTGGCACTCGTCCAGCAGAGGGGAACTGCGCCACATAATGGCTCCGTCTGTCCGTGTTCGTCGTAGCTTCTGTAGACTTTGTATGTCGGGATGGCCTAGACACACCATGTGTTTGACGAAAATATTCATGTCGAGAATCATGACATAGACAAAAACATTTTGATATAGTAGGTATTCAGGCTTTATGTTCGGCTGTTTCTTCACCCATGACGCCCAAAACGCGGCTTGAAACCTTCGCTGAGATGCGAAACAAGAATTTGCCAGACCTACAAAGTTGTCCTTCCCGTTGTCTCCATTGTCTCCAGCGACATTTTAGTCAAACTTAACTTTATAAAGATTGTTCTGACATAGAACATGTGGCTTCTGTATGCCATCGCTTCGTCACAATATGATGGTGGATTGCGAGATGTTTTGCTCGCCAGAGGTTGGTCAGCCGGGGGAGGCGTACAGGTAGTGGGCAGATAATTCGTTAATTCAATTTTTCCCCCTCTATGCTTTGTTGGATCAATGTATAGCGTATATGTTTAAAAGCAACAGAAACTGACGATGGAATTTGATTGGAAAGGCGTAAGTAAGAAAGACTAGGGATAACACAAAAAGAGAAGTCGTTCCAAAATCTCCGTTTCATTGTTACAGAAAATTGGTTTGCAAGGCCTGTTGTGGTAAACATCGTACGAGCGTCATGACTCGTTGAATAATGATCTCCCTATGTATGCTTTATCATTAATCTTGTTTGTCTACTTTTTTGCCTTTCCCTACCGAGAACATCCAATATTTATAAAAAAAGATTTATTTTGTATTAGTGTTGTTGGAATTTTTAGATATTTCATTAGTGCTGTTGATTTTTAGCATTTTTAACAATGCTTGTCGTGCGTAAATGTTATATATCTTGATACATAATCCAGTCATTGTTATTCACCCCTTTCAGACAATTCACTTACCATGTAAATTGCTGAGTAATTCATTCAGTGCTTTTCGTTCTCTGTTAATATTTTTCTCAACGTGGAACTTGTAATGTACTTCACTCATTACCATGAGGTCAGTGGACCTTTCTTTTCCCCACTCTGTATTCTCTTCTGCTCCACCAGCCACAGTGTTGGTAGGAATGCACGATGGATTCACCACGGTCTTGCAGCGAATCTCAGAATCATTCCACCATTATTCTTCTCCAGGGCGAGGTCATTACTCCATGCCCTGCCATGCTGGCATGTCCTCACCTGGTGTGCTTGGATCCACCACCTTCCTGCCAGGTGGGGCACTCCACCCTCTCCACTCCTCATGTGGCACTCTTTTAGGTCTGCCTTCGTCCTGCGCGATGAGGCACTCCACCCTGCTCACTCCTCACATGGTGCGCTCCTCCCTTCTTTGAATATGAGTCCTCAGCCCTCCGCCCTCACCAGACTGTCCCCTTATCCTTCGTCCTACTCTCTCCCCAACTTTGGCCCCCAATCATTCCCCCTCCAACTTGTGCACCAGTCCTTCCCCAATCCCCCGCCCTCCTCCTCCACAGGAGTCTCCCCATACGAAGGCAGCCCTTCCCCCTTTCAAGCAAGGAGGTCGCTGGTGACTCCCGTCCCCTGGCACTCCCCCTAGCTGCTCCCCTCACGTGTGGCCTGGCAGCTTCCGGCGGCTTTCTTGGCCGGATGTGGGTGCCAGCGGCCCCACCCGCCCCCACAGCCCCATCGTCACGAGCCCCCATTTAGTTGTTTGTTACAGGGTCTGATATTCTCTCCGTCTCACTGGCTATAGGCAGATTGTTAGAAACTTCGATTAAAAATAAAATGAACAATGTTTGTATGATAATGAACTGATTATAATCATTTTGGCTTGATATGTATATGATAAATATGATTCCATAATACCTTCAAAATTTATGTATTTATACCTCTAAAAAGCTCACGGTATAGAATATCGGTTCTGCGCTTGGATATGTGGTGGACTGGCTCACGCGTCTGACAAAGCTCGTGAATTGCAATAGGGAAGCATTCGACTCTCTGAACGTGACAAGTGGGGTGCCACAGGGCTCGCTCCTCGGGCCCGTACTTTTCCTTATCTGCGTCGGTAATGTGGAGACAGGACTCCCTGTTTGTGTTTCATAACTTGCGGATGGCACGAATTTCAGAGATTAATTCCACTGAAAGGAAGTCGGTCTAAAGATTCCAAAGGATTTTAACAAATTGATGGGGGTCGTCAGAGACGTGGCAAGTGGACTTCATTGTAGACAAATGCGTTTTGATGTGGAAGGTAAATCTTGACTTTAAAATATTCCGTAAACCATTGTTAGAAGTAAAGGAAGAAAGATACCATGGTGTGAATATTAGTAAAGATATGAACATTGAAAAAGACCCCCCAATGTTCGTACAGCAAAACTAACAGAATGCTCGAATTCATAGCTAGAAATATAGGCCAAAAGACGAAGGATACACCTTTTAACAACTCCCTGGTCAGACCTCTTCTGGAATACCAGTTTATTTCTGGTCTTCACGCTGGATCCAAGACGAAAAATTGACGAGATCGAATTTAGAGAAGGAAACTTTTTTCAATGGTTTTGCTTTTGCTCGAACCCTCTACTCCATTTGACTCTCCTTCCCGAAGCACCCCGATGATGTAGGTAGAGGAGGAAACTTGTTCCATTCACGCATTCCAGTACAATTTCCGTGGCATTATACTTTTGTACATACCTCAGTGTTCCTTCTTGGCTTTTATGCTGCCGGTTGTTGTGGCGGAGTGGGTGATGGATAGGGAGGTTCCCTCTGCCTTACTGTCTTAAGTTTAACGTTGCATTGGTTCAAAGCCACAGTCAACCCAGCTGGACGATAATATGGGTATCTAGCTTAGGCTTGGATATAATCTTGTAAATGAGATAGCCTTGATTAGGGCATTCAGTCGCCTGTGCCGTCTCGGCTACAATGAAAATAGATTCGTAGAAGGACCCGAGGAGACACTGCCTTTGTCCTCGACCATATCAGCTTGTTCCTGATTATCAGATCTGGTGTTGTCTGTCCTTCCCATGCACTCCCATTGGATTATCATCGCTGCTGACGAGTATCGGCGGCCGACACTTGAGTGATGCAGCAGATGTGTGTATGTCAGGGGGTGAGGGTGTTGTGCAAGGCTTCGGTCAGGGCAGGGCAGGATGGAGGAGCGGGTGGCGGCAGGACGGCCTGCGTCAGGGGCGGCCCACCGGAAGCGTTGGGCATCCGGGGCCAGGCCCGTCTGAGACGCCACTGTAAGTCTTGCCCCCGGGGGAGGTCAGGCAACTGCCCGGGGTTAAGGCCGAGTATATCGAGTCCGGGGCTGGGCGGGGTGGGGCAGGGCGGAGGGGTCGGTCTTTGGTGTTTTTCTAGCTGTAGAAGTAAGGACACGTGTAGGCTGGATGGAGTTAATTGACAACTTTGGTGGTTTGTTGGGTTGGGGGAGAGATGTTGTGCGTGGTGTGGAGGGAGAGCGAGAACTGGTGGGAGGGCACGTGGTGGTGGAGACGAGGGAGAAGGGGTAAGAGTCGTACTGGCGTCGGGCAGGGAATTCAGCAGACCTCGAGGCGTGGTGAGAACGAGGAGACTCCCGTCATCCCCCACACGGCCGTGCCCTTCATCGCAGGTGTCTTGTAGTCGGAAGGTCTGTATGAAGCCTCTCGGGGGATGACGCGGGTCCACACCGCTGTAACCCCTTCGGATGGTGCGACCCGCGGTTTCCGTAGCCGGATCTTTGACCTGACTTACGGGTCAGGTGAGAGGTCGTGTCATCATACCCATGGCCCCTACCATCTTGCTAAGGGGTTTATGTAGGAGAAAGATTGGGTTTGTCGTCCTGTGTGGTGTGGATGTTGCCTTGCTACTCATGGGGAGAACTGGTCGTGTGTAGCCACTTGAACGCTTGATGTGTTAGACGTCATATCGTATTAGAACTTAGTCTTTGTGTGGCGTTCTGTCGTCGGAAGTTCCATGTCTTTGAAGATCACGTGTTCGTGTGTTAGTTATACATTTGTGAGAAGGATGTCGGGAGTTGCATCATGCGATGGAGAGGTAAACATTCGGGAAGTGGCGGGCCATTATTGGCTGCTGCTTCAAGACTTCACGGAAAGTTTTTCTTGTGAGGATTATGTTATACACCGTCCAGGCCATGGCAGGAGACTGGTGGGCTGGGATCCCTGACACGCCGCCGTGGTCGACGACGGTGCGTGCGGTTTGTGAGCGCGGCTGTTCTGAGTGTCAGCTCAGCACTGAGGATGTTGACGGTGCTGTGTGAGTAGAGTGGGGTAAGTCCGTGTCCAGCACCTTCCCCTAGGAGCCGGGCCAGCTGGGCGGGTCTGGGCGGCGCGCAAGGCACGGCGGGAAGGGCACTGAGGAGGGTGGCGTCACAAGTGGGTTTATGTGGTGGTGCGTGGCGCCGTGTGACCCACTGCACGCATCACCAGCACGGCCCTACACACGTGTCGCAACCTCCTATTGACCTCTTCCCTCTGATCCACGTGACGAACCTTGACACTGGTGGTTTTCTGCTCGTGCCATCCGTAAGCTGAACATTTGAATGGGCCCCCCAATGGGCCCCCCTCCCCCATCCCTCCAAAAAAAAGAGTTTGGCTCCGACTTTAAGAGGAATGCCTTCCATGCGTTCGTCTGTAAAAGTATAGAGATGTGAAAATGTGCAGCTCTGGGCATGAAGTGTGCCGGAAGGTGACTCACTTCCTTTGATAAGATAGTGTGAGGCGTTGGTGCCGAGTTGCCAGACATTGGATGGAAGGCGGCGCTTCTAGTCTTAAACACCTGCCTATGACCTACATGAATAGATGCTTAGAGGCTCTGGAGGAGGAGGAGGGGATGGAGGACAGGTGGGAGGGGGAGAGAAATATAGGGCAAGGTCTCGGCTTAGCGATGCTGACGACCCCTGCACGAGCGCTTGTTATGATGTGTGTCATGACGCTGGGTTCTCCATCACCCGGGAAGTCTGGCCTCGCCTCCAACCTTGATTAGTTACCTATCGGGCGTCGGGGCCCCATGTACTGTGACTGTTATCGCTCAGGGGCCCGTGGTACTGCGTGAAGGCCCCGTGGTACGTGTCAAGGCCCATGGTACTGGGAAAACGCTCTGAAGGGTCCATGACTTTGTGAGGGGAAGCCCCTGGGACTGTATATTGCTGTGGATATTACAAGTAAGAGTCTTTCGTATCGTGAATATGAAATGTGTGAGGGCCCTTCGTGCATACGTATTTAAGGTGTTAAAGGGCCTTAGTATTGTGTGAATTGTGAAGGTGTAGAACTTTGAATATTGTGGGCGTGAGAACCCTTGGTAATGTGAACATTATGTGAAGTTGCCTAGAGCTGTGAATATTGTGGCTTGTGTGGGGGCGCTTATCATTGTGATTGTTGGGAGTCTGTGAGCCTCTGATACTGTGAATTTGTGGGTGTGAGGGGCCACTAGTGTGACCGGCTTAGGGGTGTAGATGGGTGCGCCCGAGTTGATCGGAAGGAGACCATACCTGACGAAGGTGAGGGTCGAGACAGAGACCAGGTGGCAGGGAGCGGCGGTGCCCGTGCTGCCCTCGGGATATAGACTCATGGCAGTTGTGTATCGTGCACACATGACATCGTCAGGCAGGAAGTAGCCGTGGCACATACATTGTGTGTATTTGTTGTAGAGAGTTGTGATATGTTGATGTGATGTGTACGATCTTTGTGAGAGGCGTTGTTAGTGGGACTAGCATCATTCCAGCTGTTTATGTAGGTGGTTGTGGTTGGTAGGGTATGAGTCTGTTATAGCTAAGCTGAAGCAGCTACATCAGGAAGGAGTTTAAGTGTGTTCATTTGTGGGAAGATTGGTCGTAGCCTTTGTCCATGACCACGCACAAGCTTTCTCTTCTCTCTCGCCTGTTCATCTGAAAACCTCTTCCTCTCCTAATGATACGAAGGCCCCTCCCTCTTATGATCATTTGAAGGCCTCGTCTCACACTGTGTCGCTCTCTCTCTCATCCTCTGATGGCCTCCTCTCCCGCGTCTGGTCATATGGCGGCCTCCTCTCCATCTTGGATCAGTTGAAGATCACCTCTCTCTCTGCTGTTCTTTTATTTTTTCCCCGTCTCTGAACACCTGGAGGTGTCCTCCCCATTCCCTGCTGGTATTCAGGCATCTTATGAAGCCCGTGTCTGTATATAGCCACCCTAACCACGTCACGGTGTTCCCCTACACGTGACCACATTGGGGGCGTCCTCTCGCGCCCGTGACCACCTGGAGGCGTCTTCTCCTGCACTAGATGTCGTGTACGAGCCTTCCCTTTCACAGTTACTTCTCACTGTCTTCATCAGACACCGTACGTGTTTCTCCCTGATCTGTCTTATTTGATGATGATTACATATAGATTATTTTCGCTCTACCTTCCTTATCTGCAGATTAACGTACATCCTCGTGCCGTCATCTCCTTTGTCTGTCTGCTTCGCCGTCTTCCTCTCGTTAACTGGTCGTCATACTTGCCTTTGCCGTAGCGACCCGGCCTTCCGCTCCTGCACACCTGGATATCACCCCCCCCCCTCCTCCCCTTGTACTACTTCCTCATTGCTCTACTCTAGATCTTGCTCTCTTTTTCCTACAGAGTCGTAACCTTGACTCTAGGAAAATTCTTCCCTGTCCTCCAGAATCTTGGCCGTCGTTCACTTCTGGAATTATAGTTTGCGCTTTGTTATCGCTGTCTTCACGTATGGAGCTTGACTTCATTTCTGGACTCGTGGAATCTCGACTGTCACCCTTGGAATCTTGGCCTCCACTGGTGGCATCTTGGTCTGTACGTCTGAAAGTTTGGTCTCCACCCCAGAAATGACCTCCTCTCAGGAATGTTGGCCCCTTACTTGTGTAACTTTGTCTTCTTCTTGTGAGATTTTGGCCCGTCAGCTGCACAGTGAGTGCACCAGACTACCCACACTGGCAGCAGCATCGACTGTTCTCAGTGTGCCTCCTACAGGCCTCGCCCTCGCCCAGCACAGCCTAGGGATGCTGTAGGACACCTGTGATTACACCTGTCGTCGCCACCCTAACCACACTTGTCGCGGCCGCCACCCACACCGCCACAGACCACACTGCTTGCACGGAGCCACGGCTGAGGGATGTGGTGGTGGTGATAGTGTTTGTGGGTGGGTCGGGACGACCTATCTGCTTGAGGCTGGGGCTGGGTATTTCCCTGCGGCTTTATCTGTAGGAAGAAGGCTCGGGTGTTGTATAACACCCGCTGGCTGGATTGTTATTCGAAATGCTCGTGTTATATAACAAATGACAAGCTTGTTGGACGGGAAACACGTCTGTTATATAATGGGCAGCACATGTGATGTAATACAAGAATCTCCTGTGTTATATAACAGAAGGCTGTTGGCATGTAACACCAGAAGGTCTTAGGTTACGTGACACTTAGCCGTTGTCGTGTAACACGAAGAGGACGTGTGGTAGGTTGACAGGTGGTCAGTCATCATGTACAGTAATCACTAGTGGAGTCGTGAACCAAGTTCTTGTGGTATATAGAAAGTAATGGTCTGAGGAACCACGCGTGACGTGTGTTATGAAGAGGAAGGATGTTTGGTTAACAGAGATGAGGCAATGATGACTGTAATAGCTATACGGTCTTGTAACGTTTAAGAAATATTCTTTTGTATGACTTATTCCATTTGAAGCAGACGCAGGCGCCTGGGTTAGTGCTGTATACCCACACTCTGGCTTGACACTTTATCTGCATAGAGACGACATTATGAATCGCTGATAAGAATGAAACGCTTGACCGGATGTGTACTAGGAGGGTGGAGAGTGATGGAGAGGGTGGGGGAAGGACGCTATCCGGGGTGTGAGTGTTGTGGGTGTTGATTAATGGCGGTGATCATACCGGGTGGTGTGGGGTACCTTGGTGGTGATGGAGGAAGAGGAAGAGTGGAGGCTTATGGGAGAGAAGCCAATGAAAACAACAATGATTGCAGAAGCTGAAGTCATTTGCAGTGGTACGTCCATGGCAGCAGCATTAGGACAGTGGTAGGACAGAACAGCTGTTGCATGAGCACTGTGGTGTTGATGGTGGCTGTTGCCGTCCTGGGTGAGCTTCACCACACGATACTGAACTTATATTGGGACAGGTGGAAGTTCCTGTGGGAGGCTGGGATAAGGCAGGTAGTGGAGGCTCCTGTGGGAGGCTCTCGTGACCACCAAGACATAGCAGTGACGCCTTAAGCTCTGAACACTCTCCATAAAGTGATGATAAACCCTTCAGAATGTTTTCATCATTCGTGCCACAGATTTATGCTAATGTTGTTGTTCTACAAGAGATGTTCACGATAACCCAACTTGTTTTCTCTCATTCCAGGTGAGTCATCGCAGATAACGTGGTCTCCCAGCCAGCCAAGGTACCTGTGATGGTTTCTAAGGTATCTAATGGTTTTTAGGGTATCTCTGTTGTCTCTTTTGGTACATTAGGTGTCTGTAATGGTTTCTAAAGTGTCCATGCCGGTTTCTAAATTACCTGTAATGGTTTCTAAGGTATCTGTAATAGTTTCTTAGTGTCTTCCCATGGGAAGTATGGAGACCAGTCCTGCCAGAGGATACCCTGAGCTGTAGGAGGCTGCAGGTCCTGCATCCTGCAGTAGGAGGGGAGGCAGTGTTCCCGTAGGTTGTCGCAGTGTTGGATGAGTCTTTGCATGACTGAGGCGATGGCCACTCTGGGATCAGGTCTGGCTGGAAGGACGGGAGGGTACATGTACAGGCACCTCCAGAGTTCGTAGGTATGATAGCCTTGTCGCAGGCAAGATCCTGTCGTCTGGGGTGGACACTGTGTAAAGTATAAGTTGGTGTGTGGGAGTATGAAGTGCTGGAGAAGACACTCCACTCCCGACCCTGTAACTTTGGTATGTGGAATCTTGTATGTGTCATTGGATGTTTAACTTACACGGGTTGTATAGCTGGAATGCTGTCTTGGGTATGACGATGAAGCTCGGTAGGCAAAATAAAGGACATTACAGGACACATGAAGCATCCTGGATACAGCAGTGTTTGAGATTATAAACACTGGAGAATCGGGCGACTTAGTAGATGTGACGTCATACTACCTTGGTTATGAGTGGTCATGGTGGAGTGGTTGACCCCCCAGGCACATGGTTCCCTGGTGTCATGCAGGTCGTCATGCAGGGTCAGGAGGGGCAACAGGTGTTTGCCCCGAGGCCCTCAGCATGCTTGGGTAGGGTTCAGCTCCGCAGGGTGCTAGAGACATGTACTCCAGGAGGTCAGGTATGCCTCTACCGCCTAGTGTATTATCACGTTGCCGAGCAGGTAAGGCATAGAGCGCCGTAGTTGTAAGGCATAGCGTAGTAGATGTAAGCCTGGTATAGCGTCGTAGATGTAAGGCATAGAGCGCCATAGATGTAAGGCATAGAGTGCCGTAGTTGTAAGGCATAGAGCGCCGTAGATGTTTAGGTAACGGGGCCTACCCGTATCAGATGTCAGCCTTTCCGTAAGATGTAGTTTGTTGGTCGTCAATTAGCGAGGTGTGCTAGATCTTATGATGTTAGTCCCCCCCTGCATGCAACATGCAGAGGGCTGCACCAGACATGAGGTGCCTTTGTTCAGTGGCATCGTACCATAACGTATTGGCCTACTAGGTGAAGTGCTGTGTGCTTCTTGTGTCGGGTCCCTGCCACACGCTAGATGTAAAACAGCCTGAGGCGCCCCCCACCCCCCATCTCCTGAGCTGGGGCTAGTGTGTGCTAGTTGTAAGCTGTGGCCCCTTTTAGCTGGGTTTAGTGTGCTCGTTGCAAGGCGTCGATATTTTAGGCTGGGACTAGTGTGTTAGTAGTAATATATTTGTCATTTTTTGGATGGGGCAAAGATGCTGTTAGTTGTATGTTGTCCTCCTGGACTGGAGCTAGTGTGCTAGTTGTAAGATGTTGTTCTCCTGGACTGAAGCTAGTGTGCTAGTTGTAAGATATTGTCCTTCTGGACTGGAGCGAGTGTGCTAGTTGTAAGATGTTGTCCTTCTGGACTGGAGGTAGTGTGCTAGTTGTAAGATGTCCTCCTGGACTGGAGGTAGTGTGCTAGTTGTAAGATATTGTCCTCCTGAACTGGAGCGAGTATGCTAGTTGTAAGATATTGTTTTCCTGGACTGGAGCTTGTGTGCTAGATATAAGATAATGATCTTTGTTGTAGTTATAAGATATTTTTCTCTTGAGTGCTAGGTTAATGTACTAGTTATAAGATGTGGCCCCCTTGTGTCAGGGCTGATGTGCTAGTTGTAAGATGTGGTCCCCCTGCGTCATGGCTAGTGCTAGTTATAACATGAGGGTCCCTGGGTCATGGCTAGTGCTAGTTATAACATGAGGGTCCCTGGGTCATGGCTAATATGCTAGTTATAATATATGGTTCCTGGGCAAGGACTAGTGTGCTAGTTACGACATACTGTCCTTGGGTTAGGGCTAATGTGCTAGTTACGACATATGGTCCCTGGGTTAGGGCTAATGTGCAAGTTATAACATATGGTCCCCTTTAGGCAGGGCTACTGTGCTAGTTACAGGATTTTGTCTCCTTGGTTCATGGCTAGTGTGCTAGTTATATGGTTCCCTTGTGTTGGGGCTAGTGTGCTAGTTATATGGTCCCCTTGGGTCAGGGCTAGTATGCTAGTTATATGATCCCCTTGGGTCTGGGCTAGTGTGCTAGTTATATGCTTACCTTGGGTCGGGGCTAGTGTGCTAGTTATATGCTTACCTTGGGTCGGGGCTAGTGTGCTAGTTATTGCGACGTGTTATGAGGTAAAACATAACATCAGGCTATTGTGCAGGTGTACGTAGGTAGGTAGGAAGGGTTGGCTGTGCTGTACATACGTAGGTAGGGTTGGCTGTGCTGTACATACGTAGGTAGGTAGGTAGGTAGGAAGGGTTGGCTGTGCTGTACATACGTAGGTAGGTAGGTAGGTAGGTAGGAAGGGTTGGCTGTGCTGTACATACGTAGGTAGGTAGGTAGGTAGGTAGGGTTGGCTGTGGTGTACATAGGTACGTAGGTAGGTAGGGTTGGATGTGGTGTAGGTAGGGCTGGATGTGGTGTAGGTAGGTAGGTAGGGTTGGCTGTGGTATAGGTAGATAGGTAGGGCTAGCTGTGGTGTAGGTAGGTAGGTAGGGCTGGATGTGGTGTAGGTAGGTAGGTAGGTAGGGCTGGATGTGGTGTAGGTAGGTAGGTAGGGCTGGATGTGGTGTAGGTAGGGTTGGCTGTGGTGTAGATAGGTAGGTAGGTAGGTGGGGCTTGATGTGGTGTAGGTAGGTAGGTAGGTAGGTAGGGTTGGCTGTGGTGTAAAAGTGTTTGTCTCTCCCCAACATGCTGCTGGCGCGGGGCCTTGACGACGGCCGGCAGCAGGTACAGTGTAAGTTATCTCCTTATGCCTTGTGGACTCTTTTCTTTTTCTTTTTTATCTCCATCCGCTCGCTCGCCTCTTTTGGTCTACGTAGTCTCCTCACCTCCCAGTCTCCCCACGCTGCTTGTCTACCTCCTCCTCCTCCTCCTCCCTTGTGTCTTGCTGAAGGGCCTCACCCGCCCACCCCCCCCCTCCCCCATCCTTGGTATCCCTCACCTTGTGGTATGCCGCCCCGTGTCGCTCTCACACTGTGTTTTGCCGCCCCATGTCGTTCTCAACCCAGTGTTTTGCCACCCACGTATCACATTCGTCCTGTGTTGTGCCGTCCCTTGTCGCTCTCACCCTGTGTTGTGCCGTTCCTTGTCGCTCTCACCCTGTGTTGTGCCGTTCCTTGTCGCTCTCAC
>JAUUDZ010457864.1:0-12344 GCA_032361705.1 Panulirus versicolor | reverse complement strand
ACTACCGGGTTAAAGGAGTGCAATTTGACAACCACATTCAACAAGTATTCTTTCAAACAAATTAATAGCACACTCTATGCTTAAACTTTTTTCATTTGCCACAACTGTCAATGCACCCCAATTTTCCCTTTTGTATGAATGTACTTTCAAATTGAGCTCCTTCACCACCATCCTTACTAAATTTTGCTCCCAAGTATTTAAAATCTTTGACTACTCCCAGTACATCACAAGACAAATTGATCTTCCAGTCCGTTTTTTTTTTTTTTTTTAAGAAACAAATGTCTTGAATTTACATTCAATTTCACAACCTTCCTCCAACATATGCAACTTTTGTAACTCTTCTGATTTAGTTAGCAGCACAGCATCAACTGCATACAGTAGAAGTGGCAACTTCTATTCTGTCTGTCCATGGTTAAGCATCATGCCACAATTACCCCACCTTACCCTCATCTCACATAATGCCTCAACCATACAGATATCAAACAACCATGGTGACATCACATAATCATGATGCCTTCCCACGCTTACTTTAAACCATTCCTTCATACCACCATGTACATTCAAACATTCACTTCTTTGATCATAAAAGCTCTAAACAGCATTCAAGTCTTCTTTATAATATGTCTTTTGTAAATCCATGAATGCTTAATATAACCTATTTTACTTACTTTTTTATCCACTACATGTCTGACTACAGAAATCTGATATACAAACCTTCTATTCATATACATAAAACATTGTCTGTATGAGTATATATGATCATGCTATAAGTATAATTAGTTAGTTCTGTAGCAAATACCTTGTCCAATATAATAAAGACTTATTCCTCCATAATTCTTAATTCTTACTTTTATTCCCTTTTCCTATATATATATATATATATATATATATATATTGAAAAAATCACTACTTTTGCCTAGTCATCAAGCACCTGACCACTCCTGTATGCTTCCATACACATTTTTCAGGTCCATCAGGTTTATCTCCACTCATCACTGTCTCACTCGCTAATCCGTCTGTGCCCCCAGCTTCTTTCTCCTAAGAGCTTCATTGTTCTTCTTACTTCCTCACTTGTAATGTCTTCCTCCCCCTCATACCTATCCCTCAATCACCTTAAGTGTATTCCTTCTGTACCAAGAGACATGTCTAACGCTGTCACCTGCAATCCATTCTTTAAAGTATTCTCTATCTCCTACAAACTCTATCTTATATTGTTACCAGCATTCCCCTAAACTTCTCTAATGTACTTTCACTCCTATGCATACTCTTATTCATCTTCCAGTAAAGCTTATTATTTTCAAAATCAATGAATTTTTCTTCCAAGATCCTCACTTACTTTTCTTTCTTCACAAATGCCATCATTTTAAGTCCTGTCCAGAAATTTATATTCTGTCCTTCAATAATCTCTCTTTTTTGACATATTTAGCTTCTAAACTTTTTCAACTCTCTTAAAGCTTAATTCCACCATGCTGTACCTATTATTCCTCAGCTAATACATGATTGACTGGAAACTTCCCTGGCAGCCTCCAATAAAGTCATCTTAAACTGTCTCCACAGTACATCAACCTTGCCCTGAACTGGTTTGGTCCTAAAAGCTTTTCACTGAACCTCTTCTGGAAGGTACATTTCACCCTTTCATTCCTCAACTTCAGTCTTACTTTTTTTCTTTTTCTATTTTTTTTTTTTCATATTTCTTGTCTTAAACTAAAAAAAAAAAAAAAAACATATATTACTATCATATGATCTGACAGACTCCTCAACCCTCTCTTAGATGGCGCATCATGCACACTGCCTTCCATTTTCCTTCATAGCAAACATTTAATTATGATCTTGTTTAACCTGTCCTTTCTGTATCTGTACTTTGCATGTATTTATGTTTAAAATGTATTTGCAACATTCATGCCTGCTTGTGCAAACAATATCAGAAGATTCTGATAATGCAGCTCATTCAAAATACCGGACTAGTTGAATTTTTGCTTTAATTTTCAAGAGTAATGTATGATATAAATTCAAGCTGATGAAAACTTATCATTTGACAGATGTCTATTTTTCATCTAATTAACTGAAAGCACATTTTTAAATAAATACAGACAACCAGACTCTCAGAGAAGGGGCCCTTGCTGAGATAATGGGGAAAAGCATCAGCTTGACTAAACATCCCAACAAATAACACTGAATAAACTTTAAGAGTTCCATTTCGTAATGATGCAATGTTAAAGGTTTTGCTATTGCTTCATAATATACCCTAATCCTAGTCCATACACTGAAGAATTTATCAGCAACAGACTAAAAGAAGTCATCAGGCCAGGATCCATAATAAATATAATACTGCTATAATACCCTACTATACCCTGCTATAATATCCTACCTCCCTGTGTTATTCCGTCTTCAAGCTGCTGAGAAATGTTTACAAAGCAAACATTTAGAATTACCTTAAAGCTCACAAAACTATGTAAACATCATTTATAATTATTCGGAATGAACAAGAAATGACAACCAAAGCATTCTTTCATTTACATCACTGCTAAACCTTTTGCTTACACAGTTTTTCATTTAAAATGTGTTTTTCACTTTTTTATATCAAAATAGCATTGGTTTCTGGATCATCATCAGATAAAGAATTTAAACCAGCTAAAATATATTTGTCTAAGAAGTGCTATGGTGGCATTTTGAGACCCACAAGGTATATGTTTACAAATCTTACATTTACATGACTTTCCAATTACTGGCAAGCTAGATAATTCTGTACTTGCTTGCTGGACTGTGTAAACTCTGCACTTACTCTGAAATGAAACCATCTTTAGAGCAAGCACTAAAGGCCTTCCCACATTTCTGCTGACAGAACCATCTGATGGTGCCACTACATCATACTGATAACAACAGAGTGGAGCTTCAGTCAGGTGCTGGATGGCCACAGTAACATACCCATATGCAGGTTAGCAGGGCTCGGCGGCAAGGGCGAGCCCTGGGACAAGGGTGAGGGTAGCATCAGGAGAGAGAAATGGGGTTGTAACGCATGATGCGGGCCAAAAGTAGCCACAGAAGTGCAGCCACCAGGCAGGTGACCACACCACCCCAACCTAAATCCAAGGACCACCCAGTCTGGAACACTCGTGCAGGGCTGTACTCTGGTGTGACCTGCAACAGAAGAAATAAGAGTCACATCTCAACTGTGGCATCATTTGAGTACAAGAGAGAGAATCACATAGCAAACAATAAATCCAACTACTGCCCCACTGCTCTAACTTCTGCTGTCTCCAAAGTCTTCAAAACTCTCCTCAACTCTCACTTTCTCATATTTAGAATGTTATTCCCTTTTTTCTGATCACCATCACTGACTTTGCAAGGCATCATCTACTGGTGATCTATGCAACTTACCTCAGGTACTCCTCTCTTAGGGATTTTGGTAAAATTTTTGTTGTAGTCTGTGATATCTCCAAAAAATTTGTCTGGGTGTGGCATTAGTCTTTGTTTCCTAAGAATTCTTCCTTTGGTCTTTCTGCTTCTCTATGTTCCTTAATACATCATTCCTCTTTGGCCATTCCATTGCAGTGAAAAATCAGCTTATACTTTGGACACAATTGCTTTTCCTGCCTTGGTGATTTAGCATTAATTGGCACACAAGCACTCTAGCTGCCATGTACTATATCATACACTGAAATCAGAACCTATCATCCAAAACCAAGCTCCACAGAGGTTCAACTTTACCACTTCATATGCCATGGTTCAGGTCACTGACTGTACATCAACCTCCATATAACCACATTAATCTAATTCATTCCACCACATGCAAGTTACTTATCCTCTTGAATATTCAGGCTCTGATACCCCAAAACCTTCCTTGCTCTATCCTTACATCACTTTCTTAGTCTCCTGCTCCCCTATCCTCACTCCACCTCTGACATGTAGATTGTTTTGGTCCAGACCACTTCAGCACACCCTGGTCAGCTCTCTTGACCATACTGCATTGACTGCCATACCTCTCCTTTGTGCTCTCATACTTAAACAATGAACCCTCTTTAAATTATGTATTGTCCTCAGGCATTTCATTTTCAACAGTCTACCCTCTTCTGGTCTTTAGCATTTAAAGCCCAAGAGTCACATCATATAACACTGTTGGGATTACTGTGCCTTCAAACATATCCAACTATGTTTTATCCTTCAATAGCCTCTCCTTCCACACACTCACACAATGCACTTTGTGAGTGTGTGGAAGGAAAGGTTATTGGACTTACTTCTGCCCAACTGTATCATCTGCTGCCATGTCCACTCCAAGGCACCCAAATTTAGCCCTCCACTTCCTCTATGTCCTCCCTATTTAAACTATTGCTTCAACAAACCCATCTCATCCCCTTGTTACACTTTATTACCTTACCCTTGTTCACATTTACTCTCAACTTTACCCTTCTACACCCTCTTCCAAACTCTGTTAAAAGTTTCTGGAGTTCCTCTGTGGAATCTGCAACTACAGCTTCCTCAATTACAAACAGCAACTGTTCCACCTCTCATCTCCCAACTCCCAGTGTATCACAGACATGGCCCTCACTCTAAGATCACTGTATTCACCTCTATTCACCTCCCTCACCATTCTGTCTATAAATGGATTAAACAACCACCTTGGCATCACACATCCTTGACACAAACTAACCTTTGTAAAGAACCACTCGATGCTCCTCACTTCCTGCTCACACATTTCTTACTCTCCACAAAACCTCCTTTTCACTTACTTGATATATTCATAGTACCTTTCACAAGGCTCCTATGTCAATCCTGTCACATGCTTTCCCTACATCAATAAATGACATATTCAATTCACTCTCTTTCTCCAGGTATTTCTCTATAAAAAAAAAAATCTTCACAGCATATACAGGAGTCCACACAACCTCTACCTCTCCTAAAGCCACATTGCTCCTCCCAGATGTTCTGTGCATGCTAAAACCTTCTCAATCACCACTCCCACGCACCTTGCAGCCATCACCATGTCTACTTAATAGAGTTGTACCTCTGTAATTCAAGCACTGACTTTTGTCCCATTACCTCTATACAATCATGCTAGACCTAGAAAAAATAAACTTGCCTGGGAGTCAAGGACAACACAGTCCTTCTTGGTCTTCCTCTTAAAGTGCATGATGGTGAGGCAGAAGAGGCCAAACGTAGCTGAGGAGATAAGAAAACATTATTAAAAAACCTTTACAGTTAAAAGTGATTAGACTTTGATGATTATGAAAAACTGATTTTCATGCATAGCTTGTTATCATCATTACCGTATTATTATTATCATCATTATCATCATATAACTAGGACCTATTTTAAGGAGGGGGGGGGGGGGTGCTCCTTCAATGTTTAGGAGCAGAGAAATTGTAGATTTTCTTTGGAGTGAGGTGGTCCTCAAGGAGACTATAATCCTTTCCGTCTATTGACAATGATACAGCCTCCCCAAAGGCTACCTCTTAATCGAGATGAAACTATATCCAGGAGGAACCCAGTAAACTTTCTGTCTGGGTCTCCTCGTAAGTTGATGCAATCCTCCCTGCTTTTCAATTCCCTCATGACCCATGCATCGTCTGCAAACATAATCAGGTAAAAGCCCATACCCTAATGCCAGTCATTCACACAGATCAAGGAGATAAACAGATGTAGAATAGAACTCTGTGGCATTCCACTGGTGACCTCAACCCATTTCAAGAAGGCTCCTCTGATGCATTTGTTGTTCTCTTCCCCTAGGATAATGTTCTATTCATTGAAGGATTCTACTCCCATATTGCGGCCTAGTGATGTGAATACAATGTCAAAGAATTTTGGCAGTCCAAACACAATAAAACCACCAAGCATTCTATTCTGTCTAAACCAGAGATAACTCTCAGAAATCTAAAAGGTTTGATAAACATGACCTTTCTCTGAAATCATGTTGTCTCTCACTTAGATAATTTCTCCTCTTGAGAAAGTCATCCATTTTCTTGATTGTCATCTCTTCCAGTACCTTACAGACCACACTCATCAGAGAGAGTGGTCTGGAGTGCAATGCTTCTTACCAGTCTCATTTCTTTGATAGATATGACTGTGTGTGTGTGTGTGTGTAATCCAAATCAAGACATAAATGTCAAGTTGTATATCATGGTTGATTTTTTCTGAAAACTCTTTTTTTAAGGAGTTTGCTGTGGTCATCTTTTCATCAGTGTTGCTGTGTCACTTCTTATCTTGAGGGGAAACCAAGATTCAGCTTAACCAAAACAACAGTACATGCGATAATACATGAAATACTTAAGTCAAATACCAACAAAGCTCTTTTGACAAATCACCTCAGGAAGTTCAAGTGTTCCCAACACAAGACAACAATAGGGGCTTGACAGCACAAAGGTAAAAGATCCTTCAGTCATGGATTATTTATTGACTGGCAGACTAGGGTTGCATTGTCACCCTAGTAACACCTGCCTCTTGTCCCAACAGTATGAAGGTACAGGTTGGGAATGCGGCAGACTATGATGAAATACTTTTGGGTTTTCATGATGAGTCCTTTCCCCCATCCCAAAAGAAGTTCAGGTGACAGAATAAAATGGAGGTTTGGTGGGAGATGTAGATGAGATATAAGGTCCGTTCTATAATCTGACATAACTTCAGGCAAATGGGTGAAACATTCATTCATATTCCATTCAGGTGAAAAAAGCTCTAATTATGATATTTAAACAAACATCATGGTATACTGGATTATGAACAAAATAGTTACTTTAATGGTGAAGGAAATTTAATACCAAGATAAAATTGGAGTGATAATACTTTATGAATATAAAGTCATCCTTTTTTTGAAATTTCAATGCACTTAATAAAGTTCCTGCGACTTTTTTCTGTTTTTACAAGACCCATAGCCAACAAGCTGAACAGATTGTCTTCCTAGGAGGAGGAATTCAGTCTTTGGGAATGGGATGTTCACATGTTTTGGGCTGACATACCTTAACGTGGTCATTATGGTTGTGTGAAGATACTGTATTTTGTTCATAAGACAATTTCTTTTTCTGACAAGTGAAAAGACTGATTTTTTTTCATGGTAATCTTTCTATTTGTGATGGGTTCACAGGAGATAAAACATGAATTCACTATTTTCTGTGATGTATAAGACAAGAACCAAGTAAAATCAATGAAATTCTTACATACTTCTAAGTAGGTTACACATGTTAATAGACTAAACTGAAAGATCCCAAAATGCAACATGATGTGCAGATTGACTTATTTTTCATTTCAATTTCTGCGATCACAAGACTATGAAATGTTGATAAAAGAGGCAACTCACAGGCCAGTATGTACATGACACCAGTGATGAGCACAGCTGAGATCTGTCGCTGGATGATGCCAAAGCTACCGACCACTGCTGACGCCCCAAGCAGGATGCAGCATACCAGTGAACACGAGATACTCAAGTTCTGCATCCCTGAGGAAAGTCAAAAAAGGTTAGGCACCGGAGAAGAAGCAGGGATGATGGCAGGCACTGGAGAAGGTGTAGGGATGATGGCAGGCACTGGGAAAGGTGTAAGGATGATGGCAGGCACTAGGGAAGGTGTAGGGATGATGGCAGGCATTAGAGGAAAGGGATGATGGTAGGCACTGGGGAAGGTGTGGGGATGATGGCAGGCACTGGGGAAGGTGTGGGGATGATGGCAGGCAACAGGGAAGGTCCAGGAATGATGGAATGAAGACACCGACGGATGTCAAAGGGTAGCTGTAGTTAATAGTAGGCAAGAGGTAATGAAAGGTTCAGGGAAGATCTAGAGGGTCTGGGAGGATGAGGGGTAGTAGGAAGTACTAGAGAGGTTGAGGGGTAGTAACACATACTGGAGAGGTTGAAGGGTAGTAGAACGTTCTGAAGAGGTTGAAGGATATATATATACAAGTACTGGTGGAAGGTTGAGGGGTATCAGCAGGTAATGGTAGGGTTGAGAAATTGGGGCAGGTACTCGAGGTGGTCAGAGTCGTGGTGTACCCGAGTGATGTCAGATACTGAGGAGTTAGGATATGAGGGAAGGTTAAGAGTTGGTGACCAGTGAGAGGTGAGGTTGAAGTATAAGGTACTTGGGGAGGTCAAGGAAAAATGGAGTGTAGTAGACGCCAAAAAGCAAAGAGAGCAACTAGGAACGGCTGAGAGGCAGAATCAGGCAGTAAAGGCCGTTGTTAAAGGCGAATGGCAGCAGAAGTATAGAGGGTGAGAAAGTCTTAGAGTTAGTGGCGTGTGCTGGGAGAGCTGAGGGCTCGTGGTAGGCAGTAAATTAACCTGAGAGGTCACATCAGGGTTAGGGAGAGGGTGAGAGGAAGCGGTAGGCCCTGGCGAAGGGAAAGAAACTGGGTACAATTCTTACCAGTAAATGTTTATATTTCGGTGTTAATGTATTCAGAATAAAGCCATATAAGGTGTATTCTCAATGCTTTGTGTCTCATGCAATTCAAACATTAAACCTTATGGGAAACTTATTTTTTCTGTCTCTTAAGCCTAGAAAGACAAATAATCTTAAGAAAATGGGTGACTTGCCATAATAACGTGGACCAACTCAAAAAGCTTTCTTTTTTCTACCTGTACAATAATGAACATTACTGAACATGTACAATGATGAAGTACAGGTAGAGTGAGAGAGAGAGGGGGAGAGACTTACTGGTGACCCAATCATCATTCTTCATGCTGCTGCGATAGCAAGAAGTGACAGAGACAGACCCAGACTTACTCTGCACCCAGTCATTCTTATCACTACTCTTCGCGAAGTGTGGCGAGAGGTAGTTGATGCAGCCAAAGAGAGGGAAGCCCTGGTCTCGGAGGTGCTTCTGTTCCCGTTCTGTGGCAAAGGAGGAAAAACACTGATAAGAGATGTGGTAAGCCATGATCACAAGGTTTAAAGGGTAGAGGGACGATGGTCCTGCTTCAAGGGACATAAAACATATATAACAAAACACATCAGAGAACAAGGAGGTAAAACCCTATTCATAAGGAACAGGTGTACTAATGCTATACACAATAATGTTACTGGACTATAATATTATACCCAAAATTGTGCTAAATGAAGCGGCTTACCCTTGGGCATGGAAGAACAAGAACATGAAGGAACATCTGAAACGATTGAACTTTGGAGGTCATCCAACAACTTGTACTGACAATCATCGAGTGTTGTAAATGATTGGGTGTGGGTTACGAGGGAGAAACAAATATACTTACGAAACTGCAAACCAGTGCAAGAGGACTGGACGTGACGCCATGAAACTAGCGCGATATTGTATAACAATTGTTCCGAGGATACTAAACCGAGACATCAGTGACTAACGTCAAAAGAGATTTGTTCTCTGGTCCTCTCAAATTCAATCGTCAGCTGCAGTTTGAGACAACTGTAATTCTACCTGCGGTATATCGATTCAAATGAATGGCTTACCACTTGCATGTTCAGTGCTGTGAACGATGATACCCTTGATATTTTGATTTTTTCATATGATGAGGTACAGGTTCAGAAGGAAAGGTGGCGAGGAACCTCAATGCCATACAGGGGTTGTTCTGAACACCCCTCCGTTCTCGTAATCCCATCAAGAAGAGCAGCCTCAGCACAGCTCGCCAGAATGCCCGATGTAAGCAGAGTCGGTTAGTTACCAGAAACTAAAACCTGAGCATGAGCCAAATCAGACATTTTCTTTTTTTTTTTTTATATATTTCAGTTGGTATTTCTCTGAAGTGATAGTCACTGATCTGACCAAGTCTGACACTTACAAAAGTAGGATCAGCAAAGCTACTGACCACAAAACTAAAATCTGGGACACTCGCAGGATTTACTTTTATTTTGAACTGATCCACCGCCTTCCTCATGACAGTGCTACAGAGAAAATGACATCGTGCATCATTAAGGTATGTATGTATACCCGAGTTGGTTTTGCCAAGGACATGAGGACCAGTACATCCATATTAAGTCTGCTGAAGACGCGATGGGAATTCGCAAAGCCTCAGTAATGAGACAGAGAGACCCGTGGATACAGATAGATAGATACACAGTTCGGTTCTCTCTGGCAAATATGTGAGGAGAGACGGACGTGTGTATGGTATAATATATACGTCTAGACATAAGAATGGATGCTGACGGCTCCTTGCTTTTACTTAGGCTGAGAGTCTGTAAAATAGGAAAACTGGATCAAAATCCTTGATGATTTCGTAAAGGTGATGGATGATCGAAGGGCAGCAAGTTCCAAGACGAAAACTCCCTACGTTCTCTGCGGGGCTGGAACGTTACCAACTTGACAACCATCTCCCCTCCCACCCGAGAGAGAGAGAGAGAGAGTAGAAACGAAGTCAATGTATATTTTCACCGTATATATATATATACTGCCTGCAAATCAATGTAGACACAAAAATTATTTAGATGAACCTGAATAAAAGCAAATCGTAAAATAAATCACTTTCAGAGCAATGAAGAACTGCTGCTTAGGTCGTACCTCCTCCTACCTTCACAGCCTGAGAGCATTTCAGGGGAAGGTCTCACGCAAAGTGATGAAGAATGAAGCAAGTGTGGCTGTGCTGTTTCAGTTGTTCTCTCTGTCAGGTTTTCAATCCCTAAAGGAGGCACTAGAAATCTGGACTACAGAGGGCGCGGGTATTAAGTCCATCCACTGTATATAAGGAGCCAGGTATTCTTTTTTTTTCTCTCTCTCTGTTCCTGCTGTGGTCCTCAGCAAAATGTGTCTCAACAGTTTAAAGCAAAACATCTGACCACATACATAAATAAATCAATCCCCCCTCTCTCTCTCTCTCTCTCTCTCTCTCTCTCTCTCTCTATCTATCTATCTATCTCCCTTTTCTTTAGCTCCCTAGGGACACCTGTCCACTCCTTGAGAACCATCTGGCTCCCCTGGGTCAATTCAGAAGTCACGTCGTCATATGAAGCTAAAGGGTCGTTTTCAGGGTCGTATACCCCTGTGGTCAAGGACAGTACCGTCCTGCCTCAAAGGGTCAATAGCATTCCTACAGACGCCAGGGGTCAGGGGTCAATGGTTTCAAATGGAGAGTGATGTACCAACAGCGACTCTCAGGGCGAGGGCCTTATCCTAGCCACAGACAGGTCCTGCACCTACCCACTATACCTAGCCATCTTCAGGTGTCCTGGTTCAGAGGCTTCTAAGACCCTCTGTGATCCTTGTGCGCTACCTCACACAGGATGAGCATGGGGGTGCACAATAAATTATGCCGGGGTTTAACGGCACAAATCAAATCCAATCCGTCCACAACCACGTCAGTTAACTTACTTGGCTCTCTCACAGTAAAATGGCGTGCAGACGAGTGGGATTATTCACAAACAACCAGTCACTATCTATCTATCTATATACATACATCGTATTTTTCTATAATCTTGATATTCATTTCCTTACGCATCACCAGAGCTGGTTCGGAGTCTAGAGCACACCAGGCACGAAAAAGATCGTCCGCACGAGCGTGTCTGGGACGGTGGGCAGAATATTTCATGTCTTTTAACGGCAAGTTAGGCAAGAGAATTTGGTGGTCTTGTTGCACAAGCTGAGCCAAGAGGAGGTCGCTTCGAGTACCAGTGGATAGCGGAAAGACCAAACACGATAAGTTAAAAAGAAAAAAGATTAGAGGCGGGCGGGGGCTCCACGAGTGTACACGTCCCTTCAGGAATGTACAATAGGGTAATGATACAGCCGTATGGAGATCAGTGAGGGGCTTGGTCTGGGAGAACAACTCTGGTGTCTATCCGGGCGGGCGGACGCGGGCCGACCCACAACTCTACCTACATCCAGCCAAAAATAACAAGGAAAGCGCCTTTCCCCTGGGATAGGAGGTTGGAGGGAGGGAGGGAGAGAGAGGGGTGGTCAAGGATTGTGGCGCACCAGACCACTCACTCCCTCCCACGGTCAACATCATGAGGACGGGGGGTGGGTGGGGGTGGAATATCAAGATCAAATATTGAAAGGTTAAGTCTTGAGATGTTCATATATTTTTTTTTTGTCGCAAAATGCTGCGCAACATTTTTGATGAGTTTCGTATATTAGCATTGTTTTGATAGAGGGATTAAGTTTGATTTTTATATATTTTCGACCTTTAAACATGTATTTGAATCCGTGTTGACGTAACTATTGTTTTACGTGATGTTGAGGTATTTACATGAGTCCTGGGGTTTAAGGGAGCGAGTAGTTGTAAAACTATATTTTTTTTTTCTCTGAGATATTCTTCGTGTGGACAACCGCACGGGTACTGGGTCGGGGACAACGTGAGCCACGGTGTCTCAATGCCGTGAGCGTATTTGAGCCGTGCCTCGACCCCCTTCTTCCCGGGTGACTAAATGATTGATCACATAGACCTTGTGTAGCCCCGGGGG
>JAUUDZ010457843.1:0-12345 GCA_032361705.1 Panulirus versicolor | reverse complement strand
TATATAGATATATATATATATATATATATATATATATATATATATATACACTTTCCTACACGTTCGCTATTTCCCGCATGAGCGAGGTCGCGTCCACAACAGATGACTGACCCTTTGAGGAAAAGTAAAAAATATCCTCGTTCGACTCTGCTCCATTCTTTCATTTGAAAATTAATACAAACATGTTCGTTTCATCATCTGCCTAAAAAATGATGGGTTTATCAAAGCTTTACATTTCAATCTGCCACCCTTTCTATCAAATTCATATTTTCCTTCTTCCATGCTGGACTTGTCATTGGACAGCTAGAATCTGCACACAGAGCAGTGTACTAAAGGGTTGCCAGATGGCCTTAAAAAAGGTTTGCCTGGTCGAAAAAAAATATGAATAGCTACGGCTAAACCACTTGGCCGAATTTTGAAAATGATCAATAAATTCAATATTTTGTAAATTTCAAAAACATGATGGCATCATTATTCTTCACTCGCCATCATTAGTCTTAATAATGTTATGAATGCTTAATTTCTTACTCGCCATCATAATAATGTTAAGATTGCTTCTTAATTTCTCACTCGCCATCATTACTGTCATAATAAATCAAGTGGAAAAAAGACTTCCATCAGCAACAGTGATCTTCAGAGAAATGTGCTTTCGCTCCACGTAATGTACTGAGCCAAGTTGATCGAGTATCATTCACAAGTCTCCCTCCACCTCACCTTCGAAGTTCTAATGAACATCTTATTGAACAACAGTATAGAAAAACACTACACTTACCATGGGCTCAGGAGTGCGTTTTTGATGGCAAGGTCTTTCAGATTGCGCCTCTTTCTGGTCAGGAGTATTGCTCAGCGGTAAAGCAAAGCTTCAAAGAATTAGCTGAATATGTTTTGCCTAGCCTAACAACCATGTTAGCAACGCGGTAATTGAGAGAGTATTCTCCACTGTAAATGACATAGAAACTATATCACGAAATCGGCTCAGTACTGACATAATGGACGCAGTTATCCGAGTTCGTCAGGTAATCCTGGTGCACTGTGACCCCATCGAACTAACCAGACCGAGTTCTACCTCCGGATTGTACAGCCATGTTAACAGCTAAACCAACTGTTCATCCTTCCTCTTCGGGTAGGTCGATGTATGGATACCAGGCGTTAGCTTGGATGAGTATAAGTGTATGGGTATCCATACCTTAAGGCTAGGACGTGGTATGAAAACTATTCAGCGACGAGGCAGATTGAATGTAAAACTTCATGAATACATATACAACTCAGAAATTATCAGAGGCATCCCCTAGTATTTATTTTTAAAGCCTGCGCGTCAACTCAACCACCCTGTATAGTTTTGTTTCCTCACATTTTCCCTTAACTTCTCTTGGAAACAAAATTTCTGAGTTTCATTTCGTTTTCGTTCTACTATCATTTATATTTCTAGTCCTATACTATCGACGAATCATGAAAATGACTAATCCTTTTGTTTGAAAGTCATCTAATGTCATATCATAGTTTAACTTTCAAGATTTTGCTTGATTACTCATATGTTCTACATATTCCATTAGTGACCACAACGATTCTCTGAAATTTTTACTGTCTGGGTCATATGTGTGGGATTCAGCTGCTATTTTCTCTGGCCAATTACCCCCATGTTTCTTGTACTAAATAATAATTACTCTGTCTATATGAGGTGAAACACCGTAGAATCATAATTGCACCGCCAAAACAATTGTTGATTTGACAAAAAGAAATTCCGTTTTCAGTCTGGCATTGTGAAGCAGAAAAGTTTTGTCAGTTTTGGCTCTCCATGTGATATTGTCATAATTTAGCATTAGCAGTAGCAGTCTGTAAACTTTTTACATATTCTCCTTAGATGAAATGAAATGAAATAAGATGAAATGAACACGAGCATATCAGAAATGAGATATGGATGATTCTTTATCAAATTTCCTCATTTAGCTCCAATCCTGAACTAATATGGGTGCCAAAGGGCAAAATAATCTCTGAATAGCTGATATTTTAAGAGGCTTTTTGTCAGACACCACTTCTTTTTTGCTACGGTGCTGAAATTCAGCTCATTCTCTGCAAAATAATCTCTCATTGCTTGTCTTAACCGTGCATATCCAATGCAAAATTTGAAAAAGTTAATTATGGTATCTAAAAATCTTGGAGAGTAAGATAAGCAATGATGTAGTAGTATAACTGTATGAATAAAGAAATTTTCTTTACATAATTGTTTGTTGTCATGTGAATGTCATAACACAGTTTGAACCTATAATTCAAGCAGACAGTACTTTTATTTCCTGTTTCACATTAACTGTGATAGTCCTGTCCTTGTTGGAGTATGTTCCTGTTACCCTGTATACAGTGGTGTCTCAAGTTTTTGTCCTATCGCCTACCATGTTTCTTCAGTCCTCAACCATATTCACTCTTTCACCACCAATTTCACTCAAAACACTATACTCAATTTCCCGTCCTCACTCCTAAGTGCTTATTGTTCTTCTTCATTGAACATATTTCCCCACTTAATCCCATCCTGTACATCATGTAATTAAGAAGCTAGATTCAACAGTGGCAAAGTGCTATTTCTTTGTGTATCTTTACCTAAATTTCACCAGTTTCCTACTAATGTACTGTATTTAATTATGAACCATTTCACTTTAAGGCTGCAGTTAAATAAATGTGTTAGGTATAACCCCGTTCACGCTACCCAGGAAACCTTACATAACTAACATTACAAAATCTGCTATGCAGTACCTGGAAATGTTGTTTACATGCTATGATTTTTTCTTGAAAGCAGCATTATCAAGAGTTTCATATGCCCCGGTATGGAGCAGTGTGCGTACAACTGGGGTGGCTCTTCTTCCACATCCTTCATAGTCGCAGGGGAATCAAAAGACTTACACCTCATCGGCTCTGTCTGTCACCTCTTTTCAAACATTCTTCCCATAAATGCAAAGTTACTCCTCTCTCTCTCTCTCTTGGATCAATTTAGCCACTGCTCTCAAAAGCTTTGTGTGTGCCCCAGCCCCTGTGAATTGGACCCATGGCACCCTTTGACTGCTGCTTCCCATAACTTCTTTGAGACCAACCACATGCGGATTTACTGTTATGACACCTCCATCTTTCCTTGAATAGTGAAGCAGTGGCATTCTCTGCAGTCTTTTGTCCTTCCCTTTCCATAATGTTTTCACCTTTAAGAGTCAGGTCGATAAAAATAAAGGGACCTCAGATTAATCCTTCCTTCATTCTACCTTCTAATAGTCTTATTTTACCAATCATGTGAGATGGCCATGATTGAGGCATACTTTTGCCTATGCCAAGTTGGCCACAATACACAAAAAGAACTAACAAATAAAACTGTAAGACATGGTTACTGATACATCATATTTTTTGTATTTTCAAAAAGGAAACCACTATTCTATTGTCTGTACACTTATCTTTGCCACATAGGTGTAAAGACCAGTTTCTGAATAGTTGAAACACAGAGTGAGAAGCATTGATTTCCATGCTTGTTTTAGTTTTACCACCTTCAGAAATACTCCATATATATAATAAATACAGATAAATTTATACTGCTTCTAATTTGAAAGTTAACAGGATAAAGACATAATTATGTACAAATTTCTTTTTATTGTCTTTTGTGTGCACCATTTATAAGTCACCAGGTTCTCAAAATTTTGTGATAAGATACAGAGTACAGGCAGACAAGATCTGCTGCTTACCACTACTATGATGCAGAGCCATTCACAGGGCACCGAAGAAATTTAAGTGAGAAAAAATAATATCGGTATCATACTGTCACTTCATTTTGTGTGGAATGTTTTTTCTGTCTTATACTTTCCTGTATAGTTTTTTGTAACCACATGAGTCACATAATCTGGAAATTAACCTTTTCTTGTATTCAAAGACTGGACTCAGCCAAATGAGAGTCTGTCAGGCTAACAAGGAAAAACACACTTGTAAACAGCACCATCACATAAAAAAAAGGAAAAAAAAAATAATTGGAATGGAAATCTTTAACAAAATTGAAAGTGTGGTGTAACAGACTTGATAGAGCAAATGGAATACCTTAATACAATAAGACCATCTTCTGTTCTCACTATCAACAGATTACCATGTGAAAATCAAATGTAGTTTAACTTTCACCACAAGGGAAGTCAAATCCAAGAATATTATTAGAGCAATAAAATGGCACTAAAAATAATTAACAATTATTTTTACCTATGTCATCAACTATGAGATTCCAAAAACAGTACATCTCATGATAACAAATAAACAGAATGTGAACATGTATTCAATGATGAATATACCTGGCCAATAACAATCTTGGTAGGTATAAGTAAAGAGCATATAATATGCTATACAGTAATAAATATGTGATATAATTCACAAAATTAACTAGAAAAAATTATCACTAACATCAGGTATTTACAGGTGTAATATATATATGAAGAAATGAAGATTGTGCCATTCATACAAATAAATATTAATATATATCAGTCTACATCAGTCACTTGTTAAAAACATTTTGCTGGCCTTTATTCTGGAACGTGAGAGTTGCTGATTGATTTAGCAAAGCATAAAATTCATGAAAAGATAACTGATTGGCACAAACAATTATGAAAAACATGATTTTATGATCAAGTTTGAATGAAATAGATATCAGTATTTTACAGTCAGTGTATATCAATTTATTCCTACTGTGAAAGAAAGTTTGAAAAATCTTACTCAACTCTTTAAAACTTTTCAGGTAGTTCAAAACAGCAATTTTTCCTTCACTCATAATGCATTGATCTTTCATTCATGTATCTGCTATATAGATAAGATATACATTCATCACAAGTTAATCCAAGACTTTATTTTACAGCATATAATACTCTCATCTGTTTACATAATGCAGTCTCCCATGGAATATCTGAGATTCCATATATTATCATCAACAATTCTAGTTTAATGCAGTACACACATTTTGTTGAATTTTATGGTAAATGATCATTTTCATAGCACCATGCTAAACTCTGAGGTACTCTAATTACAAGATCAGTCATCAGTAACCATTGTAATTACAATTCATATCATCTGGAGTGACTGGTTTTACCAGGGTCTTAAAGTTGCATTTGTACATATTTCCTGTTCTGCTGCTAATAAAAATATATGTATATGAAATATATGTTTTCTGTATACAGCATGTGTAAATATATAAATATGCATTATAGCATTCCACTTTTTATTTCAAGATCAAATTAAAAAGTATTCTTGACTCTAGTTGACATGTAATAAATTGGTATCTAAGTTCATCCCATACAACTGCACAGCATAACATCAAACCAATATAACAAAAACTGAGGAATACTGAAACTGTATTTATGAGATATAAAAGGTTATCGTTCATATGTAAAAAAGGGAGAAATTTTCAACTTTATAAGAGATTTCTTTAATGGAAAATCTCTTCCCTGAATCAAGAGGTACAACTCCATAGCACAATTGTTCATAGTTGTGAAAAAAGATTTTGGGCACATGACATAAACCACTAAATTCCACTTCAGTTCTAAATTAGTGACCATATATCTAAAAAAAAAAATGAACATGTAGGAGAAATAAGAGGGCCCATATAAATAAACAATCTTCATTATCCTAGATAACACTCTCTTTTAAATGCATACTTTTTCTCTTTTTCACGCTTTAATCATGAAATGCAGTATGTACACTTAACACAAATATCAAAACCTGAGATCTTGGATAATAAAGATATTCCTGTAGCAATGAAAGCCCTATATTGCATTGGGGAGTTCACTTGAAAAAAAAATGCTTGAGAAGATTCTTGGTCAAAAAATTTAATGTTGAGGTAAGTGATTCCTGTTAGTTATGATGTTTAACAAGAACCAATTTGCTCTGAATGTGGAAAATAGTATACATATTAGATCCTGATCAAAAAAATATCAACAAAGTTTACTTCAAGTAAGTGTCCTCAACTTAAGCCTTTGGAAGTGCCCCAAGAAATTTTTGTATAGAAAAATTCCTTGAAGGATAAGCTGTATAAATAACTTCCCTGCCTTTTTACATTTAAACTAACTTGCTCATTGTAGAACGTGAAAGTATAGAATTTTAAATTTCCAACATATTATAATATTCTGGTAATGGAATGTTGTCAAACAATAGTCTTTCAAATCTACTAACATTTATCGGAAGCCTACTGAAGGATTTCTAGAGCACCTATCTAGTAAAAAATTATACATCACAATTACAGACATACGTCTATCCTTAACATCTAAAAGTAATCCTACTTACCCGGGTCATTATGCCCATACACTTGTAAATAAACAACAACATAGCACCAAATAACTGAAAGTAGAAATTCATAGCAATAAAGTATAATTGTACTATTTACATAAAAGGCTCTCAAGTAGGAATGAACACGAGTCAATAAACTATATTTTCAACCATAACTTTACCCAAACACCTTACTCAGTATCAACTTTGAAAAAACAAAAAAATTACATACAATTCAGTAAACTGATACTCTTACTCAAACACTTGGCTAGGTAAATCAAGGATGCTGCATACCTATCTGTTAGAAATTGAAGATTTACATATTGTACATACAGTCATAATCAAAATAAATCTAATAATGAATCATAGATTTAAAGGAGCAAAATTTTACACTTCATATTAAGCACTACCATCCTAATGACCCCCTGAAAGTAAAGCTTTCTGAAAATCATGCAAACACTCGAATAAAGGAAATAAAAAACCATTCCCACCAACATATGATTTTGTTGAAAGACTGAAGACATAAGAAACTGCAGAAGGACAAATCTAAAGTGCTTTAAGAGAAGTGCTAACATTACTGAGTACAAGGAAATGTTATGAGAAAACTACATGGATTATCCTGCTGCAGAATGGAAAATAGTGATTGAGGTACAAACAGAAACAGAAAAAAAGAAAAGTTTTGTTACATCCTTCAAGTAGGAACATGTCAAGCTCTAAGACTTAACTGCCCAATTTCTTGAGAGCACACAACAAATTTGTGAGTAAATGAGGATCAAAGCTGTTCACTGAAAATAATAAATGATTTTAAAATTGTGACTTACTCCTTCATCAGTTTGGGAAATGGCACCATAATGGCACATACATATCTGATAATTTGGCACATTATCCTATCATGCTACAGTAAAATAAATCATAACTTCTTTTTACTAAACACCTGTTTATAATTAAACATTTATACTTCTGTTAAATATTACATATACAATCTTCGTAGTCATTAATGCATTACATGAATATCAACCTCCAGGTATGAACCACTAAAATACTTGTGTGATCACTAGGACAAAGTAAAAGCTACATCCTTAAAGGTTGTGCTGGCCTCCATTCAATTATTTTAGCACACTCAGTATCTATTATTCATATGACACTTTTAGTTTTTGGGACAAAGTTGACTCTTAGGAAACAAGAGGATGTAAATTCAACTTACTCCACTGTAGTTGCAAAAATCTAGCCTAAAGTGCTGAATGTATGATAAATATGTTCACATTCCAGCCAACCTTTCAGGTGTAGCCCTAAGGCAACAAAGGAACAGATCTTGCACACCTGGCACAGATGATGTTCTTAGACAGCTATAAGAACCAAAATCCCAGAACTCATTTCTATTTTATATCATATAATTAATTTTACTTATAGTCAAATGGATTAATTCTTTATATATGCTGAAACAAGAATAGAAATGTAATATTTTTTTCAACTTATATTCATACATCAGTGGCCATCTCAAATACATCTAAATGCCGATATGTAGTGAAACCATAGTCCACAGGAAGTTTAAAAACTTCTGTATCCTGCTGTTAACATATTTAATTCTATCACATTGGCAGATAGACGACAATGAAAGATCATATAAAACTAATAAACACATGAGGATTTTCCCTAGCCAATACTTTATAAGTGAATGTGTTGCATCAGAATGAAGATTATAACATCATACATCCACAGTAATTTCCAACAGCACATATTTCTTACAGAAAAAATTACATACAATTAAGGGAATAGCAACTAGTTATAAATTGTTTGACAGAGACATTACTATCATAGAGGATGAATTCTCTTTTACAATGTATGATAAAACGTATGGCAAAATTCTGATGTAGTAGCTTACACATGATCTAGTCCATTCTATTAAACAACACAAAGCAAAAATAATGAAAAACTCATCTTACTCTGTTTGAATATGGATAATCAATAACAGAATCATTCTAATTACAGTGCATTAAAATCATAATCTATGGTCTATCCACTGGCCTATATATGAAAAATTTTGCTAATATATGATACTTAAATAAGAAATGCGGACACAAACACTGACAATCATCAAACTATTAGTTAAAAGAACATCTCTGGATGCATTAGATTTGGCCACATATGTATAACCTAAATAAGTAATATAGCTGTAGAATCATATATTCCTGAGTTTTCTGGAGAGTTCAGAAATTTTGGAATGTGTATGAAAAAAGCACCACTATTCTCAAGCACTGTTGAATATAGTTTTCTCTGACAGTAGCAATAACACCTACCAGCATGAACCAAGTGTACTGTCTCATGAACATAGATATTATTACTTAGCAAAACAGAGTTTACAATATGATCATACAAGACATTTGTTTAGAAAAAGGGATTGTATTACCTGAGAGCTATTAAGCATAGCTACCACGAAAGCACAATTAACATATGAAACACTTGTACTTATCGTACACCAACACCACAGCAGCAACCTTATCAAATGTTCTGATCTCAGTATTTTGGTATGAAATAATGTTATAAACCTTACATGTTTCATCTAAAACAGTTATTACATGAAACAATCCTTAGTTTATCAATACTGTTTCAGAGAGATACTGCCAAGATCAATACTTTTGATAAGAGTACAACTACTGTGTTGGTTGGCATATCTTGTATGTATACAAAAGACAGATGCACACCACCCCACAGCTCATCAACTGTATGTGTTTCACTGCACACACATCTTCACAGGAGGTATATTGTAGTGAGTTTTCTCTCTCACATGATAACAGATAGGACCAACACTCTTCCATGAGGTATAATTAAGGAAATTTTTTAATGCACAGTAATTTTGTAAGAGTCCTTAGATGAACACATAAGATCATAATATTCTGCAGCAGTACATAAAAATTTCTGACTTCTGAGAATCAAATATGAAATGTGTTTCTGAAGTTCTAGCCTTATCTATTTCATGATGCTTAAATACACATTTCCTGAAGCATCAATGGTTATTGCTGTACAACTTATATACTACCATGAGATTCTGGGGGTAGTAGCAATTCCCATTATCCAAAAAATACTGAAATAATTACGTTGACAGTCTAAATGCCCACTAACGCTTGACATACTTATTTGCATAACATATTTCAAGTCATTCACATAAAATCTAGACATTGTTTTAAAAGAAAAAATATCAAAATCATAGTGTTCTACATAATTCATTGCATCTACTTGTCATTCATAGCATCCTTATACAGGTGTTCACATACCCAAGATGTATTAATTTTCTCCATTTCTTTTCACACATCACAGATTATCTTTAAAAATAAAGCATTTCAGCTTACAGTTCTGCTTTATGTAGAAAAAAAGCCACCTCCCAGGTTTTATAAAGTAGAACCTCAAACAGGCTGAAAGTCTCACACTTTAAAGTGAATCACTGACTCTTTAAATAACATTGTGAATAACACTAATAAAGCTGTTGGGCCATGGGACCAAACCTAAGTCGGGCTGAGCTTAAACTGTATCACCTTCCTGAATAATGCAAACTCAGGATTAATGTGAATTTTCAGACATTTCCAAATAACAACGCCCCTAAATATTTCCCATTCAAAAATTGGCAGCCTCCTAAAGAGAGATTCAGTTTGCCTGGGAAACAATTGCAAATCCATAACTTTAGCATCCAACATTTCCAGTGGTGTGAACATACACCACATAAAGTATAGTCTTATATTTCTAAAGCCAGTAATTGAGTACATTTTACATGTGCTGTTTCAATGCACTAAAATGATGTCACACTAGGTAAAGTGCATAGCATTATGTTCTCTGCTGGATCATGAGCAGATAACTATCAAAAACTTTCAAATACAGCACCAAACGTCTACTCACAATATGACAGAATACTAACATAATTTTTGTAAGAGATGATGCTGATGACTGAAATGACAAGTCTATAATTTGTCTTTGTTTATCATAAATGAAGTTTACGTCATAGCACTAGAGATGTTCACTTATAAATTGTACTTATTCTTCCCTACAGTAGAAATTTCTCACTGAATTCTGTAGAAGCAATGAAGGATATTATAAAAAATTCCCTACTGGGAATTTTTTCCCACAACCATCCTCTATTTAAAGAAATACTTTATACAAAACTCTGTGGACATAAATTTTGTGTACTGAAGTATGTACTGTGGATCACAGCATTTGAACACTTCCATGTGAAGCACTTCAGTTTTTCATCCATTTTTCTCTGTTATATAAACCTTCAAAATTGTCTTCCTAAAATCCTTACTGAGCTGTAGCTGTTGCAGGTGGTGGAGGAGGAGCAGAAGGTGGAGGGCCAGGAGTGAGAGCTGAGTACTCTGAGCCTGTAAGCAAGGGAGCAACTGGAGGACCCAAACTCATCTGAATTAATGATGATGCTCCTTCCACCTCTGGATGACACTGTACCACATGCACCTGTTGATATAAAAAGGTCTTCTGAACATCCTTCCAAACTCACAAAATACACTTTACCATTATAGCCATGTGAAAAAATACATGAACAGATATACATATGATGAGAAATACAAGTCTGTGAGACCACTGAAACTCTCCAAGGAAGAGATGTGTTGAGGTGATATCATGCTGAGGAGAATCAAGTTCCAAGCATTTATCTCGAAATGATTATTTCCTCCATAATATTTCATCTAACACTGAGGTAACTCTTTTAAAATACAATCTGAGATACATCTCAAGTCTTAACAAAGCACCTCCCAATAGGATTTATGAAATCTATGTCTTGTGAGACTTGCTTTTTCTGTCTGTCTTTATAGAAGCAAAATAATTCTAAGGCATGCCTATGAGAAAAGACTGATAATTAAGGCATATCTAAACTCTCTCTTAAGTTAGTGAATGCTGCTAGCTGTGACTGATGTTGTGACATTGCAAATTACAATTATGTGCAGAAAAATTTATCTCAAGGATGTACATAAAAATGATAAAGCCTGAACTTTGGTGATTTTGTTCAGTGTGTAGCTGAACAGCACAGCTGACAGCCTGATAACACGAATTTGTGAGACTCCAAATTAATATGGGCACTTTGTGATTCTACAGTCTTATATTGGTAGCATATCAACTTACGGGTTTCAAGATTCTAATCAATGGGTGATCAGAGCAGGACAAAGGAGGATATCTAGCCATTTCAAGTTACTGTCTACCAGAAAGTTCCAAGGTGAGGTGAGGAGTTTGAGATGTTTTAAAATTTGTCATAAAGAGCAGCAATCCTTTCCAGCAGTTAAAAAGGATTTTACTATTTTTAAAGCATTACAACTTTTTCAAAGCCTGACAACATATTACTTCTGATTATGCACCATATGCTAAAAAAAAAAAAAAAAGTATAATGTATCCAGATAACTGGAAATTAATCCAAATTTTTACATTTTTCTGAAGTCCATTACTAAATTGTAGCAACTATGAGTTGGATCAGAGTATTTTTGTCCTGTACACTCACTGTACACTGTCCCTGAAGATCTACTACCTGAAAATCTAATGCTCTAAAGATATACTAGGTACAAAAAAGCCTCAGGAGTCGGATGAACTTATGTCAAGTGGGTGGAAACTGAGGATAGCACCTCTGCCACTGGTGTCCTGACCATTTTCCTCGAAATCTGTTTTGTTTCTGGAGTAAGATTTTGGTTTTTGATAGTAGGTAACTAAAACCTAAACAGCTTAAAAGTGCACTGGTACAATCATTTGTCAAACTCTTAGCACTTCTAGACAAGTGGACATCAGCAAAAGATGCATTTATCTTACAACACCCTAAAAGAGCCAGATTAGCCTTAGTGACAGATAAATTGGCAGCCCAAATCAAATCTTTCATATATGATAGTTAAAAAGACATTCATGATTGTGGTTAGCATAGTATTACTTTTAGTACTTTTGCTGGTTTTAAGCCAAAGTTATACACCGATTGAGAAACTACAGCCATCATTTGCAAAGATGGTACACATTAATCATGTAAATGTAATGAACACAGAGAGAGAGAGAGAGAGAGAGAGAGAGAGAGAGAGAGAGAGAGAGAGAGAGAGAGAGAGAGAGAGAGAG